>OZ010599.1:93059301-93129301 GCA_963932145.1 Acanthosepion lycidas
AAAAAAAAAAATTCAAATGTATTTCTAAAATTGAAAATGAAAGAATGCATGATTGAAGACAAGCAGCAGCAAGACAAAATGGCCAGTTGACAAGCAGCAGTTGATTGGCTTAGAAATTAGTAGGGCACCATAAAATGCTTCATTAATTTATTGTACCAACTAAAATATAAAGAAATCTTTAAAATTTTATTTTTTCCCAGCAGAAAAACAACAGCATCAAGACATGAATCTCCAAATTCAGTCTTTCTGATCAGGAAGACATTTGATTTGTTCATAAATTGGAAAGTAAAAATTAGCAATTAAAAAATTACCTTAATTTTAAAAATAAAAAGAACCATTGAAACATAACCAGATTTATAAATGTTGATTGGCTCATTTGAACATTTGGTTTCATTTATAAACTCGGAGGGAAGAAAATTTGCCTTAAACATAAAATATTACCTGTAATTGGCCTCAGCAGTTAAAGAGGCCATGACAAATGTAAAGATGGTGCTGCCAAACAAAAGAACATTTTGAGTCTACAAAAGAGAGGATCAAAACACTGACAGCATAAACGTGTTATGCACAAGAAAAGAAAAAGTAACCGGGACACATGAGAAAATCAAATAGACACTGAATAGAAAGAGGGATAAATCTTGTGAATAGTGAAGGATAAGGAAGATAACTGTTGGTAAATAGAAGATAACTTGGTACATAATGTGAATCATTTTTAATAAATGTCTGATTCTCTCACAATCGCACGCGTTAGAAAATTAATAACAAAATGGGGAAAAGTTTTTGTGTGACGGGTTTCATCCTTTACAACTTTATCAAACTAAAGTCATGTTTATGTTGATGTAAGTACAGATGTGCACAAAGTGGGGAGGATGCTGAAATTTAAAATTCAAAAAAATTTTTAATGTGTTTCGATATAGAGTTTATCCAATTTCACTTTTTTTTTTCTTTTTTCCTTTTTAAATATTTTTCTCACTTTTAGCCCAATGAAGTCCTAAAAGACAAAACACATCACAAAAATTTTCTACAATTAATTTACCAACATTGTTCTGCTATATAAAAAGTCATATCATTTTCTTCATGATTTCAAGGCTGAAACATCATGCCCAACTCAAACAATCTTATAAAAGATTTGTTGGCAGTACATCTGGCATTTTGGTGTGTGTGTGTGTGTGTATATATATATATATATATATATATATATATATATATATATATATATATATATATAAATATATATATATATATGATTCTTGCCCACATATAGTGAAATCCTTGGATAATATTGAATCATATAAACTAGTTACTTATGTCCAAATAATTTAAGCTCCTTTTGATGAGAGACTGGACTCAACTCCTTCCCAGAAGCATATTTCACTTACCCATCAATCCAGATGTAACAATGAAATTAATTTGATAAAATCATTTCAGTAGTCAATGAACAAAACAATTTCTTTAAGCTTTTCACCCCCTCCCATACACCCACCAGGACACAAGAGAGGCCTTTTCCACCAATTTCCTTTTTCTTTTATTTTCAAAATGATATAATTATTAAAGTTTCTGTGTGTGTGTTTTTTTGCTTATGTTTTATTCCTTTCACATATAATATTTGAATCATTTTTGAATATGAAAGTTTTTCTGATTAGGCCAAAATCCCATATCAGTTAGTTCCAGGGCAGCTGCAGCTAAGTTTTTCATCAATTGCTCTCCAATTATTATTCCAAACAAAAGGGCCTATGAGTCTACAAATTCCATCCTCATGATGACCTAACATTTTTTTTAATGAAGTAATGAAAGTCAAATGAGTAGAATACAGATTTTCAGATCACTCTACACACTTTTACAACAGTAAAAAGAAAAATGTTTTTATAATCTTAGAAAAAGAAAAATGTTTTTACAATCTTAGAAGAAGAAAAAAAAAAAAAAAGATGGCCATTACAACTATCTTTTTTTCTTTTTCTAAGATTGTAAAAAACTTCAGTTCCAAACAAATTAACATATTTCTGTCCAAAGAACAGCCGAGGAGAGTGAGGTGGGGGTGGATTTGTTGCCATAATAAATTCTTCCATATCTTGTCATATTTTTCATACATCTTTTGAAATCTACAAATTTTTTTTTTTCTTTTGAATAGAAAGTTTCATGACCGAATGGAGAGAATCAATGATGAAATTACCTAGCAATCATGACTTCAATCCCTGGGTTGGGTAGTGCAAACAAGTCATATTGATTCGGGTCCAATGAAAAAGATTAGCCACATCACAAGGAAAAACAAGGAGGAATTAACTAACACGAGTTATCTCCCTTAGTATCGAGAGCAGAAAGCGAATAATGGCTGACCAAATAATGGGTTCGGTTTAAACTTGCCAGAAGGCCACCAACTGTAACAGGCACATGAAGAAAGTTGGAGGTGATGACAACAGAAATGTGATCAGAACATTTAAGATGAAGATAGGATTTCATTTTTCCCTTATGTGTATTTGTTACGAGTGTCAAGTTATAGACAACACAGAGATTAACAGAGAGAATGTCACAGAAAAATAAATGAAGATAATGAAAAAAATGGCTAAAAGAATAAGTTTATAAAAAAGACAAAAATATAAAGGATAAAAATATTATACAACAATGCTAAATTTTGTCCCATTTATTTTCTTTTTATTTTAAGGATTTATTATTCATCATCTTGTTTGTTGATTATCAGGTTTCAGCCAATGTACTCTCGAGCCTTCTTCAAATGTATATATACGATAGCTTCCAATAATTTCAAGATAAATCTTTCATTCAATCCATAGCAAAAGTAGCATAAAAACGTCACATACTTTGGTTCCATGGAAGAGATGTAGCGATATCACAATTAACTAGAAAGAATTAACTGACACAAGATAAACTCTTTAACAAAGACCAGCAAAAATGAGAACAAGTTACTTATATGGATTAAATGAAGAAGTCAGCTCAAAATTCACAGAAAGTTACCAACTATAACAGACATTTTTGAAGAAAATCAGAAGAAAGTCAAAACATGGTAACAATCAAGATGAGGACACATGTTCATAAAAAAGGCTATGCTAACTGTATAAAAAAAAAAAAAAAAAAAAAAAAAAATGTTCATTATTCAAATACCAGTGTGTGTGTGTGTGTGTATATATATATATGTGTGTGTGTGTGTGTGTGTGTGACCAAGGACTTGAGTATGCTGGCGTTATTCAAATTGTTGATCATGCTAGATAACACACTCTCTCTCAGAAACTGTAACTAAGGTCTGCACAGCATAGTTGCAGTATCAACCACAGATGGGCTCTGTGGGGCTTGAACAAACACAAATGTGCTTGAGCAAGCATCTGCAATAGGGATTGGCTAGCCACCCTAGTAGACAGGTATCCCCAAATGCAAGTAACAAACTATATATATATATATATATATATATATATATATATATATATATTAATTAGAGCCTAAACTGCAAACCTGACCCCAAACAGTTACATGGTCAAATGGGGGTGGGGAGATGGTTCTTGAACTATCCTAGCAGTACTAATCAAGGCAGGGAGTTCAGGTCTCATTGGTTCAACTCAATCATAGCCTTTTGTTTAAGATATCATATGTACTATTATTAAATGTTAACTCACTCGTAGCCTTCTGTTTGTAATGTTGGGTTGGTGACAAAGTTTGCTTGGTGTGTTAAGTAAATTTTTGACTTAACAAATCAAACAAATTTTTGAGCCAAACTCATAAATATTTCAATATATATTATAAGAAATATACTTTTATATTTACAGGATAAAGCACAAGTAAATATAAAAGTGAACATTGAAGTCAACACTCAGAGGCGACAGGCTGTTTTCATGCTAGATGCAATCTTCATGCCACTTGAGGATTGCATCTAGCATGAAACAGCCTGTCACCTCTGAGTGTTGACTTCAATGTTCACTTATATATATATATATATATATATATATATATATAAATAAATCTCTTTCAATGCTATAGCATAATGGTTAGCTCATTAAGATACTAGACCATTAACACCACAGTGAATTTGATCTTTGCTCAGTGCCTCATATTTGTGACCTTGTGCCAGAACAGGTTACAGTGTCAGGTTTCTGTTTATATCTTATTTATCCACAAGTAAAATAGATGTTTATTAACTCTTTGAAAGTTTCAACCTACATTTTTTTTTCTTTCTTTCCTTTTGATTTGTATTTTCTGTTGATTTACTCAAGTACGAAACAAAACACTCATGCAGAATCAACACTGCAATGAGATACACAAAGAAAAAGAAAAAAAAAAAAGCAGATGATAAATAGCCCTACAACCAAACAGATACCAACATTTAAAAAATGGTGGTCATTTAAAAATGTATATATTAAATCATACTAAATTTCATCTATGAATAACTGTTACTTATATATTTAAATTAAAATCCCTCTCCTAAATCCAGAAAAACGTTTTTTTAAAAACAGTCACATATGGCAGAAAAAAAAAAAAAAAAAATGTTATTTCTAATATTTCTTCTAAAATTATTATTTTTTTAAAAAATTTGATCAAACTAGAAGTATTCATTTTTAAGTTGCCTCTTATTTTAAAAATGGTTTGGCTGTATAAACTAAATCACTGACTCTTCTTATACTCTGTGTTCAAAAAAAATAATCTAATGAATATATCACATTTATGTGGATACCAACCCAAACTCTGTCTAGGCTACAATAGCCTTAAAAAAACAGCATGTATAAGTTTTGTAATATTTTCTTAAGACAAATATAATAGAACTTTGGTATGGCTATAAAAAAAGTACAATGACTATATGTCACATAAAATTGCAGGTTTTCTATGATTGGTGTTTAAAAATGAAATATAAAATAAAAATGACATCAAGTGCAAAAAGAGGGCAAATGTTAAAAAAAAAAAAAAAAAAAAAAAAAAAAATTAAATCATTCATCATCATTATTGCATTCATTAGGGAGATAGTGTGATTGGGGAGGAAGCACCTTATAGATATATATATATATATATATATATATATATATATATATATATATATATATATATACACACAAAAAAAATGAAGCTATGAACCATAGGTAGGCTGCTGAGAATGAGACTTTGCATGGGTGTTCATCCTTGGTTGAGGCAGCTGAACAGAATGGCTGCTTCTGTTCCCACCTGCGTACAATGAGGCAGAAAATGTTCTATAACAGTTACCAACATCTCCTGCATCCCATTCTTAGTAATTGCAGTAATAGTAATAATAATAATAATAATAATAATAATAATTATTATAATAATAATAATAATAGTTGTAGTAATAATAGTTGTAGTACCTCAGCAGATAGAGAACAGGAAGAAAGGGGAGGGGGGATTTCTTCTTTTTTTTTTTCCCCCTTGAGCTTGTAGTTGGGTGTTGAGTAATTTTCAACGGTATTTCTAGTACACAAAGACATGTGCAAGTGTATGCATTTTTTGTGGGTTGTGGGTGTATTTTTCATTGTTTTTAAATGGCCCAACTATATTTTTTAAACCAAAGATGTTGGGCCCAATTACAGAGCAGCACTGCCACTGGCCACCGTGTCCGATATGAGAAGGGAAGAGAGGAGGCTGAAAGGTGCACCGGCGGCAGTCATTCTGAGCTCCAGTTCCATTGGTCCTCGTTCCCTTCCGATTTGTCCAGCAGCAGTAATAAACAGTTTTCAACTAAGACTGTCATCATTTATCATCAGCAATAACAACATGGTCATCATCATAACAACATGCCTGTAATGTGGTAATAAGTAATGTTGTTATAATAGACTGAATGTTGTGCCAGTGTCATACAATAAATCCAGCAACATTTAACAACTGGTAAAGTAGAGTCATTCTTATCTTGAAAATGACAACACCAGTGTGTGTGAGATATATATATATATATATATATATATATATATATATATATATGTATGTGTGTGTGTGTGTGTGTGTGTGTGTGTGTGTGTGTGTGTGTGTGTGTGTGTGCATATAGGCTGATATTTTTAATTGCTGGGTTAAGGAGATGGCACTAGTAGCACTGAGTATGTTTGTGTATGTATGCGTGTGTCTATGTCACACAGTAGCAAGGAACAAGTCCATGGTTGGATGACAGCACTATGTTCAGTGAGGGAATACCACCAGTTGGGGTTTTCAATAGTCAGATGTAGCCACAGGTGATGGGGGTGGAGGATATGGGTTGAAACTGCGCTCAGTGGAGGGTGAAGGAGGACAGCTAACATCATCAGATAAATAATGACTCCGTGGTGAAGGTGGAGGGGGTCGGGGATCAGAGTCATAGCTCAGTTCCACCAAAGAATGGTTTAAATAATACTTTTGACATGGGTAGGGTTCGCTCTCCTCACACACATCTGTGCTGTAGGGGGTTGTTGGGGGTGGCGGAATGTGCCGGAACTTATACGTCCGAAATGAGCGAACGGTGGAGGGACTGTTCGAAGAGTAGCAGAAGTCACCTGTACACAGTGAGCGGTCAGTGACTGGTGTTGGCGGTGGATTCAGGGTCTCCTTAGGGTACTGTGTCACTGTTGAACTGCTAGATGACGCCCCTGTTACATGGTTCCTGTCATAGAGTGGGGCTGTACCCGAGCTGAGAGAAAGCCCAGTTCCCACAGACTTGCCCCGTGTAAACATGGTGTGTGGTGGGGTGCTGTTTTTGGGGTTGGGGTTGAGGGGTTTGATCACCATCATGATCTCATGGTCATCGATGGCAGGTGTAGACTTGCGCCGACATGCAAACGCAATCACCAGTAGGATGATAATTGAAACGACACAGACGACAAAGGCGATGGTGTACTGGGCTGTATTTGACTGCTTAGATGGCGCTGGGCCAGGGAACTGGCAGTCCCACTCATCCGACCCATCTGAGCAGTCGTCCTGTTTGTTACAGCGCAGCTCTGAGTTAATGCACGAGCCCTCTGGACAGTAGGTCTGCCCATGAGGACAACATTTCTCCTCGTCGGAGCCGTCCTCGCAATCCTTCTGGCCATTGCAAACAAGAATCTTCTTGATGGTGTCGCCATTATTGCAAGGAAACAGAACAGTGGGTGCTGGACAGTTATTCTCGTCAGACTGATCGTTACACTCGGGGAAACCATCACAGCGCCAGGCAGCTGGGATGCACTTTATGTCCCCGGTGATGCACGTGAATTGCTCTGGTGAACACGTTGGGGGGTCCGAGCAGGTCTTCTCATCATTGGTGAGAGCAAGGTTAACGGGGCAGGAACAGCGGGCAGTGCCATCTCCCTCTGCCACACAAATGTGGGAGCACTGTCCATTATCAGGATAGCATGGGTGCTTTTGAAATTCTTCCTTTTCCATCATATGGACGGCATGGATGTCTGTCAGGCCCTGTATGCGGCGGCCCTGCATGCGGTACTTGACACGGTTATTGGTGTAGTTGACCCACTGGATCAGCTGCTGGTCCTTGTCAATCCAGTAGACATACTGCCCGAGGACAGCCAGCCCATTCGGGTGCTCAATCTCGCTGCCGACAAGCACCTTGCGGTTGCCACCAGACAAGTCAGAACATTCAATGCGATTGAGTTCCAAGTCCGACCAGTAAAGACGCCGCATTTTATAATCTATGACTAAAGCTGTCGGATGTTTAAGATCATCACCAAACAAAACAGTTTTTTCTGTGCCATCCAATGCAGCCATTTCTATTTTGGGAGGTTTTATCATGTTAGTCCAGTAAATGTGACTGAAATGGAAAAAAAATAATAATAATTAATCTGCTTTTTTCTTAATTAGTAAATAAATTTATGACATTAAATTATGAAATTATTTATTTTTAAAGCTGAAAAAAAATTAATTATTATTATTTTTTTAATCAAAGTTTGCCTAATTCATGTTGCTATCCCCATTTGACCATTTTGATATATTTTTGATATGTATGATTTGGCTACAGCTGACAACTGTCATCTTTGGAAAATATTTACTAACAATATAAATCAATACTACCTCTGTCCTATACTAGTTATTACATTTTGTGTATGAAATGGGTATGCAACTGTAACAACTATTATGGGACAGGAGTAACATCAATTTCCAAATATTCACATCTTGTCCCATATCAGTTGTTATATTTGTTGTAAAAAACCTAACAACTAACACACACACACACACATATATATATATATATATATATATATATGTAGATGTGTGTGTGTGTGTGTGTGTGTGTGTGTGTGTGTGTATGTGTGTGTTTCATTGAATGTGACAGACAAGGAAATTATTCTTTTAAGTTTACCCAATGTTCTTACAGTTTCCTTTTTGGAAGGACTAAAGGTGTGTAGAAACTGTCTATAACGCTTATTGTCCTAAATGCTTTCAGCCAATTCATTAGCCATTTTCAGTTTGAGGTACCCAAATATAAAGTCATGCCCACATCTTGTGCAGCTTACTACTATACTTCTACTACTTCTAAGATTTTCATTAAATAAAACATGCTTAGAAGCAAGTTCACTGCTTTTTATATATATGTATGTATGTATGTATGTGCCAAGAAAATGTTACTTATTTATCAGTATTAAGAGATCTTTTGTAATTGACAAAAATGTATGAGAAATAGAAAACACTACCCTACAAAATAAATATATTCAAGGGATTTTTTTTTATTTAACAAAAAATTTTAAGAAAAAAAAAATATTTAAATTAATTTGCTTAAAAAAAATAGAAAAATTTCTATTTCAACATTCCAGAAACGAAAAAGAGATAATTTGGTAAAATGCTTCTAAAAGGAAAAATTAAAAATGGTAAATTCTTAAAATACATATTTTGTCATTAGCTGAAAAGTCAATCACACCTTACAATCCATTTAAGAATTCTATATTTTGAAGCACAATTTCTAATCTAATAATAATATCACAATCTCGTAAACAATTACTCTTACCAGAGAAAGTTCTTAAAATGCCTCCATAACATTCATTTCATTTACTTCTATTACAGCTGATATAATGTGTTTTACGATAAAAGATTTTGAAAAGGTTTCTTCCTCATTATATTAGTACATTATATTAGTACAATCACTTTAAAAAAAAATTTATTTTCCTCCAAGGCTCTAGAATATTCAATACTCAAAGTAATATTAAAGAAAAAAAAAAATGGAAGGTTATCTCAATTTTTTAAAGAGACATTGAGAGGAGAAAAAAAAAAGCACAGATGAAATGGAAATTAGCCGCTGGGGAGAAGTATTCTTGAAGAAAAGAAACCACCATGGCAACATCAAGGGATAGCATCTTCATATATTTATTGCAATCAAGACAATCATCCACATGTGGGCCTATATATATATATATATATATATATATATATATATATATATATATATATATATATATATGTGTGTGTGTGTGTGTGTTTTATGGTATGCTATATTTATTGGTTAAATAAAGTTCTCAATATCTGAAATAGAGTGTATATAAATATAAAAGTGGACACTGAGGTCAGCACCCAATAATGAGTTTCATGCTTAAATGCAACCTCCCTCTTATATATATATATATATATATATATACATACATACACACACAGGTGTAACAACAAAATTGTCCAGATCATATTGCAGCATAATTATCCATCCCACAAAATGTTTAATATCTAAAAAAGACAGTAAACTAAGTGAGTTTCTTTATTCCAGGTTTTCAGATTAGAGCCCTAGTCATCTTGATACCATTTTCCATAAAAATCACTGAAAAACCCTTCAAGTTATTCAGCTAAAAAACACCAGGTGAAAATTGTTTCATGTGATTCATACTCTGGCTTCTATCTTTCAAGTTCATTCAAGAACCATCAAGAGAATGGTGAATAAGTTTAAAAAAGAGGGAACAGTAGAGAGGAAAAGTGGATCAAGAGGTCATAACAGGAAGAGGAATCATCAGTTTAACTTAGACCTTACTAGATCAATTGGAAAAGATCCAACTCAACTGATAAGACGTTTGGCATGTAAGAGAGGTGTTTCACATATAACAATCCAAAGAGCAGTGAAAAAAGACTTGAAAATGAAATTGTATATGAAACGTGTGAGGCACAGATAGAAAGACAGTTAGAGAGGGCAAAGATCAGCTTGAATAAGTTGGAAAATGATCCTGGAATAAAATATGAACTATTTCAATCCTTCATGAGCTTCCGATCTTCAGCTATGAATAATTAATGATGAACATGTCATTTTCGTTTATGACCAATTTCATCACAATTCTTCTGTTAAGTATTCTCGTTATTGCTCAAAGTAGAATCCAATAGTATTATAAAAACTTCAGAGAATTTCAGTAAGATATCTTTAATCATTTCTAAGATACTACGGTTCAGAGCTTAATCTAACAAATAGAGAATTTTGCTGTTAAACCCTGTGTGTGGGTGTGTGTGTGTATATATATATATATATATATATATATATATATATATATATATAATAGGTTGGTGCAAAAATAATGACGTAATAATGCCGTTTTTTGACGTATCTTTTAACATCAAAAAACAACATTATTACGTCATTATTTTTGCACCAACCTAATAAAACAGATATTTAAAAAAAAAAAAAAAAAAAAAATTGAAAAAAGTAAATAAATGATGACTTACCCTTGTTCTGAATTCAAAGCTATTGATCGGGGTTTCTCTTCAGGGCCCCCAACCACAGTACCTACAGCCGTCATGTCAACATGGGTGACATTAATAACATTATTTTGAGAACATGACCAGTAAATATGATGGGAAAAGGGATCTATTGCCAGATCATGAGGGTGAAAAATGTTCAAAGGATTTGGCACCACTGTTGATAACTGTAAAAATAATATTTCAGTAGTTATAAATCAAAGAAACAATACAAAAAAATTGTAAACCTTTATACAACGCTTATAAATTAGCACATTGGACAAGGGAAGTAACTGTTAAATGTTCAGTTAAAAACGTATAAATGTTATGAAACGCACATAGGTGAACACTATAAGGAAAAAAAGTAATTTGCTTATTTAAGACATTTTTATCAGTTTCTATTTAAAAAAAAAAAAAAAAAAAAAAAAAAAAAAAAATAGTATTTTAAATTCTAAGACTCAATTTTTAAGTAATTTTTTTTTTTTATTTCTGTTCATTCTGTCTTACTAGGCAAAATGTTTCTAGAAGTAAGTTTTAAATTATTTTATATCCTTATAATTCATACTAAAATTCACAACCACACTACAAAACACTGCATATTTGTATACACAATCAACTAATTGTATGCTTACATTAGCACTTCGATGTAGGGTGCCAGTTAGCGAGCTAGTCTAATTGACTTATTACTACCGAGTAGCGAGTTTGATCCTCACGAGGTACCACATACTTGTGGCATCGTGCAAAAACGAAGCTAAGTTATGCGTGTATACACGAGTTACTTCCCCTGAATTCTTATTCACCTAAAATTGTCAAACTGAATTTAAGAGAATTAACTTCATATAAACTACAAAACGACGAAATATATCGGATTTTCAGGGGAAAAAAAAAAATTCCTTATAAATTCAAATTTTAAATACAATATAAATTTTTGGAAACCAGGGGGAAAATGTTTTGAACTGGGTACAAATAAGCCTTAACGAAGACACTTTCAAAAGTGTATCTTCACTCTGTCGCTGAAAGGTCAACTATAGTATCAGTTGATGCTTCAGGGAAGGGGACACAATTTTTAATGTCTTGGTTAATTTACTTCTAAAGGCTGGAAAAAGTTTATCTCAGGTTTTAACAAAATAAGACCTATTTTAAATTCACAACACAAAGAATTTATACATGTAACTGAGGACCGCTTGTGAATCTAAACTTCCACCGAGACTCCTATTATCATGTCCTCAAATTCGGCATTAAAAGGAGCCCAATGTTTCATGGGGAATGAAAGTAACTAACTGACAACACAAAGAATTTACATCCAATGGGGAAGAGGAAAGAAAAAAAATCTCATTAGCAAAGATTTAATTTTAAGCCCATTCAGTTCCCTTAAGTCAAAGAATGGCCAAGAAAAACTACTTTTTAATTGAAAATTACATGTTAAAAGTTAAAAAAAAAAAAAAAACTTTAAAAGTACAGTTTGGAATAACATGTATCACACCACAACTATTTTGAATGACTAGAACTAAAAAGAAAGAATGGGATGAGTTACCAAGCAACAGACAATACTCACTTCAGTGCCATTTTCACGAGCTCGTTTGATGGTCTTGGATCGGCCATCAATCCAATAGACAAATTTGTCAAGAACATCATAATCAATGGCTTTTACATTTCGTAGGTTGTGGATGGGTAGGACACTAGGAGGGACATGATCACTATTGGGAACCAATCGACTAATATCTCCTTTCTGGCTGAATAACAGGAACGAATGTGAAGCTGTAATACGATAAAGAAAATGTCATGGCTAGAGTAGAAACAGGCAAATACAACATACAAGAGTTATTTCACAGTGACAGTAAAATTCTCTTCATCCAATATTTTATATAGGTGTACAGACTCAGTTTAATGGTTATATAAAAATATAATAAATATTGTATAGAGTAAACATTCTACAGTGAAAGATAATGTTAAAAATGCTTTGCTTAAATTATTGTATTATTTGGAAGGGTTTCATTTTTAGAATTAACTCTTCCATTTTATTCCTCAATTTATTTCAATTCATTCTAGGGTCTTGTTATTTATATACTATGAATATCTGGACCCCCCCCCAAAAAAAAAATCATAAAATTATTTTTTTTAAAAAATACTTTCAAATCTTACAACATTGACAGACCAAAAAAAAAATAATTTATCTGGCAATTACCATTGTTTTCCTTGATGTAACACTTAACAGGTTTGCTTTTGAAAGATTATTAAGTTTATGAAAGTAAATTTATTGATTAGCTAATATGAATTGTTTTCAACTCATTAATTGTAAAACACAAAGCGGATTGTGATTTGTATAAATTCGTAATTAGAGATTTGTAATAGTTTGTATATATTTAGGGCAAATGCAATGCATAAAAGTAAGAAAAAAAAATTAGAGAGATAACACAATTCAGAAAAATAATTGGGTATAAGACAATAAAAAAAAGGTTTAATTTTAAAAAAATAATAAAACAGCTAATAAAATTCATATTTTAAAAGAATCTATTAAATAAAAAAGGCTTCCTGAACTGAAGTGTCAAGAATTTCTACAAAAATCTTTAATACAAAGACCCTGAATGACCAAGCTCAAGATATTTTCAATACAATTAAGGATTAAAAAAAGGCTTTTAATTAATTAATATTTGATTAGCAAGTATTGTTACTGATTTATTACAAAGTTCACAATTAAATAAAATTTACTTTTGTCTATACTAAATAATTATTCAACAGACAATACAGTTCTGTAAGAATAAAATAGCCAGCTTAAGTTGTCTTTATTAAACTTTAGCATTCTGCATTATTAATATTATTTCCCTTTCCACTGCACTCTTTTTCAAGGCTTCTCAATTGCAGTAACCAACTATGAAAAATCAAATTCAGGGATCAGAGTTATCTTCAGTGGCAACATAAATTCTTTTTGTATAGCAAATGAAGTCATATACAGAGTGATAAAAATAACAGGCTTAAAAACACAATGTACAAAAGAGATTAATCTTTTTCAAGTGCCATTCAAACCAAATACAGAATTATTCACTAAGAAAATTTCAGATTTTTAATTTGGCTAAAAATCAATCCTAGAATAATTGTCTCTTTATAGATTTGTAGATTTAAAAAAACAACAGTAATTTACTTAAAAGATACAGAGATCAAAAGGTTCTTGCTGGAGTGATATTCTTGGCTTTAACAAATTGCCTAAAATATACAAGTCGGAAAATTAAAGTCACTACCACTGAGTCTTGTTTAGATTTGGTTTGGTTGATTTTGTTTAGCAGCATATAAACACCTCTATGGGTTATTTAACCTTTAGCACTCTGTATGTAGGTGACTTCATTTCTCAAACAAAATATCTGCACAGCCACTGCATCCAACTCTGATCATCAGACAATAGTGTCATTGAATTTTTAACTAGTGTTGTCATATATTAATATGGCAATAGGAAAATTACTGACTGAAAATTGAAGACAATGCTACTGCAATTGTCTGGCCACATATACCCAATGGATGAAATGTTTATGAATATTGCAGTGATAAAGGTTAATGCTAAAATCTAAACTTGTATACAATTTCATGCCTTCAGCTACAGATATTTTGTACATTTTATACTTTCAGAATAAACGTTTTTTGTTTTAGATATTTAGCATGCAGATGATAAAATGTATTGTTGATAATTTTTTTTAATGTATTACTGGTAATTTCACTACAAAAATGTATTGCTGGTTATTTTACTATAAAAAATGTATTTTTATACTTTCATAGTGTTTTGTTTGGGAATTCACTATTTGCTCATAGCTGGGACCCCCTAACAGGTGCTACCATCCCAGATCAGGGTGGACATGAGAAAAGTAATTAAGAGGTGATTCCATGCGCCATAAAACCTACAATCTCCCAATCTGAGTCCTTGCTGCTGGATGTAGGTTATTGTCATACACGACTAGTTTTGTTTAAAAACAACTAAAAATAACATAAGCATTTTATTTCAGGGTGAACTCTTTGGAAACATTAACCAAGCACGCTTTATATTGTCAAGAGTAGCACATTAACTGAAATAAAACCTTGCTATTTTGTTTAACTGATTGATTAATTCAGTCATTTTCTATGACTTATCAACCTTTTGCAGGTTATTTAAAAGCCAAAAAAAAATTTTTTTTTTTTAGATTGTAAGTATGTTTTTTTTTTTTTTTCCATAATGGTTTAGCAATACAAGTTTAGCTGAAGAGAAGAGGGTGGGTTCATACTTTTCCCAAGGGTATTTGTGAGTAAGTGAATTATAACAAACCCAACTGAAATTGGAGCTCGGCTCTCCTATTAACAGTTCCAAGCCATTATCCATTTCACCACCAGCACAGCTAATCTTACAGCACTTGGTATTTCTAAGTAGTCACCCATCTAGGTACTGACCAAGCTCAATGCTACTTAACTTCAGTATCATACAGGAACCAATGTTTCAATGTGATATAGCCATATTTCTTCGTCAGATTCAGCTGGAGTGAGTCAACATTCAAGTATATCTATTTGAAAGCAACAAAAATCTTTTTGGAATGCCTCATTTTCATTCTTGACTTCAGCTGGATCCAAAATTAACTGTTTTAAATCTGTGTCTCAAAATATTGACTGAAATACATTTTGTTGATATTGTTCATAAGAAAGAAAGACAAAAAAAAACAAAGAAACAAAGTAAAAAAGAATGAAATAAAATTAATGTGGCTATTCACGCTGCGTAGTTCTGAGCCCTATCAAATCTGAAGACATACTTAATAGGCAATGTATTTCTTGTTTTAATTTTATAAACAATCTCTTAAAAATCTCTAATGACTTGTATGCCTTGTTTTTCAAAGAACACATTTTTATATCAACTTATTGTTTTCAGATTTTAAATAATCTATTCAATACTGTATAAGTTTTTTTTAGCAGAATGTATCTTTTCAGAAAGGCAAATTAAATTTAGCCTTACTTAAATTCAAAAGAAAAAAAAAAAAAAAAAAAAAAAAAAAAAAAAAAATCAAAGAAAGTGGCAGCCTTAACTCATAAACTGGAGGATTGGGTGAGGAGTGCTACTGGGGTAGTGTTGAGGAAATATGATATCAGTCAGCAGTATAGATCATAAACTATAATAAATTAAACTATAAATTCACAGAGATACATAAACACACTAATGCACAGACATATATACAGACACATACTACTATCAGTGACTTGATAACCAGTCTATAAAACAATCAAAAAAATGAAAAGGGACCAGTAAACAAACATATTCAAAGACTTTGTCCTTACTCTTTTTTTTTTTCTTACATGTCCAGAAATTTTTTTTAAAAATAAATGTTTATTTTTATGGAATTATTACAATTAATATTAAAATATCAAAATATGTTTTATTTCATGCACAGAAATTTTTTAAAATTATATATCAATAACATTAAAGGAATTATTTTAGCATTTAAGTTATACCAATAGCATATTTTGTTAAAGATTTCAATGAACTTGAAAAACATTAATGACCTCAAGTTGCCACCGATTTATATATATATCATAGAAGATAATGAACAAATATGAAACATTAATCAATCTAATACATTTCACTTTTATTAAAGCTTCATCAGAGAATGAGATATGAAGAAAATATATATATATGCAAAGTTATAAAAGGAAAACAAAGTTCTAAACACAAGGTAGACACTTTTTATTTTACGATGGATTTTACTTACGTAAACAGGTTTTATTGTCAGCATCAAGAGTATAATGTGTTGGGCATGCACAACTGAAGGTCATGTTGGAAGTACCAGTTTGATCAGGAGGACTGGGATGAGCCAAGCATAAGTGTGAACAGTTACCATTGTCCACACCACATGGATTCCAACCTGTCACAGTAAAATATAGAATTCAAATAAAATGTGCTCTGCATAAGCAATGAACATGCTTGTAAAATATAAAATGCACAAAAACTGATAATATAAAACAATATTTGATGATTGGAAAAAAGAATCAATACAAGTGTAATATTGTGTGTGACATCACAAAAATATTAAAACTACTCATAACATGTAGACACTTGCTTTGGTGAAAAATATTGGAACATTCACTGCCTCATACTAACTATTCACAGAAATGAGAAATGAAAAAAGTAATTGAAGTAACAAATTACTTTATTAACCCTATTAGACCTGAAGAGATTTCATTTGTTAAATCTATGGAGATTTGATCAAAGTATTGAAAAATCTAAATATGTGATGTTAAATTGATAAATCTCAAACCATAGGAAATCAAGTAAAATACAGTCTCAACTACAATTTGAACTTGGCTTGCTGATTCCATTTTCTGTACTAACAAACAGTACACCACCCACATATCCATCTACAATACAGAATCAAGTGTTCAGTATGGTTTATGGTCCAGTGGACGAATGGTACACATTTCCTTTACATCTCACTCATTCACACCTGTGGTGATATGGACCATAATATTTGACCGAGAATAACAGCTAAGATTAAGTTTCAATGACATTCTTGTATTTAACAGTATAAAGAAAACTGATGGCATCATTAATAAAATCTTATTTGCAATATTGAATCTACTGTTAAAGGTCATTCAAATTGAAATCATACAGCTTTAAGGAAGACTTGTCTTTGATCTTTAATAATGAAATTAAATCTTACTTATTGTTGTATATAAGTAACAGATACATTTACTTTAAAACAAAATATTTTGAAATATCTACATCAAGACTTTTTAACCTTTTTGCATTGATGGTACACTTTAAAATATTCTAAAAACACAAAGTTTTGTTAGCCAGAATGCATTAAAAATAATTTTAATAATAATTAAAGAAATTAAATAAATAAAAGGAGGCGTAATCAATAACATTAATGTCTCAATACAACAATTTGAAAAGCTCTTATCTTATATAAGTATCAATGATTATAGAAAGAATATTTCAATTAAGAACATTAATAGAAAGATTGGAATATATGGTTGCCAACCAGAGGAATATCTATAGATGTAAAAATCAAGCAAGTACGAAAATTTATATATCTGAAGTATTTTAACATAGGATGGAAAAATGTGATACCAAAATGCAAAAGGGTATCAGAATAGCAAAAAATGCCTTCCAAAGCTAAGGAAAATATTATGGAACAGGAAAATTTGTTAGAAACAAATAAAAGAGTGCTGGACTGTTATGTAATATCAGTTTTCCTCTATGTCAGTGAATGCTGGACAATCTTCTCTCAGATGAAAAGACTTGAAGCAACAGAGATATGATTCTACAGAAGGATACTGAGAATAACAGACTGAACATGTGAGCAACAAGGAAATTTTAAGGAAAATGGATATAAAATGGATGCATATATATATATATATATATATATATATATATATATATGTGTGTGTGTGTAAAAAACAGAAATAGTTGGAATTTGTAGGCCACATAAGGAAAGAAGACTAGGAGAATTTGACACTCACAGGATATATTGAAGGCAAAAGGGACAGTAAACTACCTAAAAGACTTGTGTAAATGGATGGCAGAACAGGGACTTGGAAGAATGGTGAAATAACAAACCTTAATAGGAGCTAGAAATTATAGGAAGTTGTGGAGAGCCATGATCACTCAAATGGCACATAGAAGAATAGAAAGATCAACTGGTTTCACAGATTCTTACTTCAAGTATAAAGAAAAATATTTTTTTAGAAAGACAATATATCAACTGTACACCCATATTTGTTTATAGGATCATTCAAGACATTTGATAATGACCAAAAAAAAAGTTACTATTGACACAAATACTATTTATAAATAATACTATTTCTAGAAATAAGTTACAAATGCCAAGTTGATGTATGAATAGAAATTGATTTGAGAAGCCAATATTAATTTTATAAGGTTTTTCAATTAACATGTTGGGTTTAACACAACCCACCAGTGGGTCATAGTGGTATGTCTGCAAGGCCCACACAATCCTCCAGTGGTTTGTTTTCCAATTTCTTTTCTATGAAGATTATTTGGAGTAGGATAATATCATTGATTACTTAGGAGATCATGGTACACCAGAACCACATTTTTTTTCCTTTTCCCCCACAAAATTTAAATATTTTTCAATTTTTTTGTCTTATTTACTTTTCTTTTTGGAATTTCTACTGTTGTTTTTTTTTTTGGGGGGGGGGATCTTTTTTTTTTTTTTTTTTTGCATACACAGAGCTGTAGCATGAATTCATGTGGGATTCTGGGTTGTAAAATGGACTCAGGTACCGAATGACACACCAGTGGGTTGTGGTTAATAAATACTACATCAGATATCCGTGCCTCATATATGAAACAATGTTAAAACAAAGTTGCTTGTATCAAAATTAATTAAGATATAGTTTTGGGATCCTGGGATAACAAGTAAAATGAAACTTGAGATTCAACATGTTAACAGTAAAATTTCATTCGAGAAGCAAAACACTGAAGACATCTATGAATGAAAGAACTTAAAAGCATACCAGGCTGACGTGATTCTTGGAAGACAAGAATATCCATAACATAATCCCCATGGCCTTGGTGAATGGTCGTTCGATTATGCCCAGTTAATTTATGAGCTCGTTCAATGCTTTTCTTTTCCAGATCCGTCCAATAAATGAAATCTTTGTACTGTGTGATGCCACGCGGGGACAGAAGATGAGTATCTACCATTACTCTTCTGTCTTGACCTGAAACACACGAGGTTGTTAGGAAAAATGAAAAGGTAACAATTTCTTCAATGAATGTTAAGTTAAGGAGTGAGATAACAATAGATAAATAAAAAATATCTGAATTTTTAGAATTATATTTTAGATTAGTGTCTCTCAACCTTTTTACTTTTGTGGAACCCTTGAAATCATTTTCATGTGTCAGGGAACTGCTGTATAAAAATTATTATATGCCATTATAAATATCACATTTATATCTTTCGATTAAAAGGTTTTTCCTCGTAAAATATTTTGTTCTTTTGTCTAATCAAAAACTTTCAGAGAAAAATATTTTATATTAAACCAATTCACCAGTTTGTATATTTCCTATTTTCCTGATAAAAACGCAGATGATGACTATAAATTCAGAGTAAATAAAACCTAAACTAATTTAATAACAAAACAATTAGAGTAGCGTTTCTCAACAGGTGCACAAATGCACCATGAAAGGCAGCCAGATACACCCCAAATTAACAGAAAAGTAATTTATGAATTATTTTAAAAAAAAAAAAAAAAAAAAAAAAAAAAAAAAAAAAAAACAGGCTTCATCTTTTAAAAAGCTAGAGACAAGAACATTGCCTCCATGTCTAAGTCAAGTCTGTCATTTGGTATTTAAAAAATTCCTTAATCTTTAAGGAGTGGATAATCCTTTCCCTTTTGCCTTCTTCAAGGAACCAGTCATTATCAGCCTCTCTAAAAAAAAAAAGATTCTTTATAAATCCCCGCACTTCTAATTTTTGGAAATGCTAAACCAAAATTTCATATTTTCAAATGACATGACTAATTTTTCCTTGTTAAAATTTAAAGTGCATCCCAGGATTTTAGTTATTTTACAAGTGCACCCTGAAGTAAAAAAGGTTGTATTTAAAAAAATGCAACAAGGAAAGTTAATCTTATAAACAAATGACATGTATAAATATTCTTAATACAAAATAAAGAGTCCAATGGTTGAGCAAAATAAAAAATAACTTACCCAGCATATCAGACGTCTCAATACGCTTGTTATCAAGATCCGTCCAGTAAAGACGTTTATCCCCATAATCAATAGTTAAACCGGCAATTCGTCCAAGGTCTGAAAGCAACACCTTTCGGTTCTTACCATCCAAAGTAGCTCGTTCAAGTTTCGGATTTTCTCCCCAATCAGTCCAGTACATGTAACTAGAATAGCACAAGTATTTAATTTTGATCAGCCAATACATTTTATTTCAATCATCCATAAATTGATATATATATATATATATATATATATATATATATATATATTATATATATTTTTTTTTTTTTTGAACAATAAAAAAATTAAAGTCTTCAGACACACTGGGTTGTAGATTAATATTCTTTCGGTTTTTTTTATTATTATTCCATTTAGATTCCTCGACTAGTTTCGTCCAAAATGGCCATCATCGGGAGGAGAAATATTTCTGCTTGCTGCTAGCACTAAACTACAGAAATGAATGTCTTGATGGAAAAAATGAACTTTTGTCTGTAGTTTTCATTTGTTTTTTTATTTTTTTATCTTTTTAACATGAATCTTTAACATTCCTTGTGTTGGTCAAACAGTCTCTTTTAAGTTGTTATTTGAGATAAGAGCTGGATAGATACATGCTGCTATGAATTCTCTGGTCAGTTTGACAGTTTTATTGGACTTGGTGAGGGGATGTGTCTCTGTTTAGTGTTTGTGTGTGTGTTATTTGGTTCTTAGGGAGTGAGTGAGTATGATATGTGTAAGCGTGTGTATTGCTGTGGGTGTGTGTGCGTATGATGTGTGTAAGTGTGTATATTCGTGTGGGTGAGTGTATAAATATGAGGCCTCCACACCTCCGTAAGCCTGTCTGTCTTGTGTGGGTGAGAAATGTGGGTAGGTTTTGATTTGTTGAGTTATATATTCATACTACTATCTATATATTGTTAAATTTGTGATTTAGCCTGGCTGGATATTTTGTTTTTAGACGTTGTATCCACTTATTTTCATGCGACTCTAAAATCTTTCTAATGTGTGTGTATATATATATATATATATATATATATATATATATATATATATATATAGATATATATATATATATATAAACATTTACAAAAATTTGATGAAATTACATTATTAATGTCTTTCATGGATGATTTGTTATTTATAAAATAGCAATAACGTTCATTTATTCAAATCTTACCTTTCAGTTTCATTAATATGATTAAGAAATATCAACATTTACTAAGAGTAAATTAAATCAAACAAATGACATTACATCTATATAATACTAAAACTAATCTCGTATGTTTCCAAGATACAGCTTAAACAATGCATAATACCTCAACCAATTTAAGAGCATATTGTATCTTGAACCTCTCCTGAGTGCAGTGACAATTTCATTAAAATCAGACCTTTATTTTTTTCTTATGTAGACTTACTAAAGATGATAGTATCACAAGCAACTGAAACTAAGATGGAGAAAATACAAGTAAAAAAAAAAAAAAAAAAAAAATAATAATAACCACATCTAAATTTCACAATTCCGATAAAATTGATTATTCAATTGATTAGTTTTCTATGGCTATCAACCCTTTGCAGGTTATTTAAAGCCAGAAAATATTTTTAGTTTGTAAGAATGTTATATAGGAATAAAGTGTCACTTCAGACACTCGAGTTCGAACATAGATCGCCAGTGAGCAAACACAGGCAATACCATTATTAAATTAAGTAGACCACCATAGAGGAAAAGCATATATGTAGGAAGTAGCTGACGACTAACGATCTCCATTTCTAGTCTATCCTCTATTACTATTTCTATTCTATCCTCTACTCACTATACTATTTCTTTATTCAGATCACTATACAGTGGTTACTATTTGAGCAAGTGCTATTTGAAGACGTCTGGCACCAGTATTGTTCAACTGCATGCTATAGTTGTATCTGCGATTACAGAGTTTCTACTACAACAAGCATTACAAAAGTGACAATGAGTATTCGTTGGCATTACAAAAGTGTGTTTGCTGACATCACAAAAAAGAATTTTTTTTTTTTTTTTTTTTTGAGAATGGTTTAGTGATACAAATTTTACTAATTAATCCATAGCTGGGAGGAGAAGTAGATTCATACCTTTCCCAAGGGTATGGTGCACATAAGTGAGTATACTTTACCCAATGGGAATTGGAACTCTGCTCTCTGATTAACAATTCCAAGACAGTACATCTAAACTGACACACCTGGTATTCTCCAGCAGTGATCCATCTAGGTACTGACCAGGTTCAACAATACTTTCAACATAATGTGGCCAAAAATTTCAGATAATATTAAATGACTAGTTTACGTATACCACAAAAATACAGCAATATTTAAATAATTCCACAATTGCATTGCTTATATTTTCTGCAAGGGTAGATCAATGATTTTTATCAGTATAATTAACTCTAGGCAATGTGACAAAAATTCTGCTTTTTAATTCATTACATTTACAATGGAATATTACATTGTAAGTAGGGGTGACCAAGCTGCTAATATGCTTTATTATGTTAACTTTATTTAGATATTAAAAAAATGTAGAGAAAATGGAAATCAGGCTTTTATATCTAAAGAAAGTTAACACAAAATAAAATGTATTTTTAAGAAAACATTGCGTATTCATTGACTGAACAGCCAGTTATGCTTTTCTATACTCCCTGTGAGAATATAAATTTAGTATCTGTTCTCATCTCTAATGGTAATATTAGCCATTTACTTATAAGGAAACATTGAACATTCATTGACTAAGCAGCCAGTGATACTTTCAGTTGAAATTTATAAAATCTTTCTCTTAAAAGAATTTTTCAGGAAAATAGGTTTCTCAAGTTCAGGAGCTGTTTTTGCTCTTTCCAATACTAATGGGAGTTTCCTTCCTAACCTTTTAAGTGGTACAAAATGCCAACATCTTGATTATATCATTATTTATCAAGAATTAGAATCAAGCCAAACAAATGATGAGAAAAAAACCTACTTATTGCATTACAGAATGCAAAGTCTTCAATTGCCAGTTTTCAAAAAGTTGGTTTAGTCTTTTCCTGATTTTTGCATAAATTGATAGATATTAGCTTCTTTCATGACTACATAAATAAATCTATATAATAAATGCTAAGGTCAGTGTGTCACACATTTTTCAATTAAAAGGGACACATCTCTAACTTTCAATAGCTCATGTTACAGAAATTTTGAATTCCCAAGTTTTCATTTTTGCAATTGTTTTTGGCAATTTTTGTAACAATTTTTTGCAGCAAATTTTTTTGTACAATAAAATTTTTTTTTTAACTTGGAAATAAATTTGGGAATAATTAAAATTAATTGCGAAATCCAGCAAAAGTCATCCATGAAATAAAAATAATTGTTTGGACATAACATAAGGACCTACATACATCAAATTATCTTTAAATTAAGTGGTGGCAGAAGAATTATCATTGAACTTTTAAAAGGTAAGCTTAAATATTAATGCTATACTTAAGTGCAGTGATCAATTTTGAGTTCTTCTGTAGTTTATTATTGCCTATTGCATATGGAAGTAGTATGCCTCACAGAAAGAAATCTCCGTCAACAGAGGAGCAATCAAAAGAACCAAGGCTACAACAAGGAAAAGAAAGTCCCATGCAAATGAGAACCCAGGTCAAACGGCAGTGTGGAGAGCTTCCAATGCTGAGAATATGCAAATATTTAAGGACTCTCAAACAAGCCAAAGGCCCAATCAAGAGCCCTCCGCAGGAGCTAGCTTAAATGCCACCTGATAGGATGGCTTTTAACCTAGTATTAAAATATAACCCAAATCATATCCTACTATACTATTAATTAAAAATTAAAAATGTTATTAAAGATTACCTCCAAGCAGGTTATTCAAAATTAGATTAGCAAAGAGATCCTTTCATAATGAGATGAATAAAGATTGAAATATAAGCCAAATCATCCCACACCATATTTGTTTTTGTTTTTTGTTTTGTTTTACAGCATATCAACCACAATGGGTTATTTAATACAACAATTTTTATTGCTAGTAATATTTTTTCCTTTAAAAATATATAAAGCTGGTAATATTTTTTCTTCAAAAATTTATTGCTGATAAAGTTTTACAATATATTTCTGGCATTAAACTTATTTTTACATTTTCATAGTGTTTTGACCCCAGTTTGGGGGTTAACTATTTGCCCATAGTTAGGACCCTAATAGGTGCTACCATCCCAGGTCAGGGTGGAACTGGGAACACCAGAAATTAAGAGGTGGTTCCATGCTCCTCAAAACCTCCTGATCAGAGGCTTTACTGATAGATATAGTTTATCGTCTTACCCAGGATGCAGATGTAGATTATCATCATACCCAGGACAGACCATAGTTGGATTAACATTAAATGTCTTAGATCAACAGACAAGATTACCTAAAAGCATGTTATTCAAAGTTACTTAAATCCTTTATGCATGAAAATTAGTTGATGAATAAGGTTTTTGAATAATTCATGATGAATACCAATAACTGTCTACAACATTAAAACACTCAATATGGATATGCCAACCATATCTATAGGGAGAATAATTGATCAAACAACATTCATACTCACCCATTGGGTGGGTCCAGCACAATAGAACGTGGGTCAGAAAGGTCTTTCCAAATGAGTACCCGTCGAGATTTGCCATCAAGACGGGCCACTTCAATACGCTTGGTACCAATGTCTGTCCAGTACAGATTTTTAGCAACCCAGTCAACTGCCATTCCTTCAGGAAATTCAATACCAAATTCAATAATATGTTCCAAAGAACTGCCATTCATAAATGCCCGACTGATTTGCTGCAAGGCAAAAATATAAAACAATTTTTTTTCTCCCTTTCTTTGTATACAACATTAACTAGAAAAAAATGAATTCACTCAACCAGGAAAACATCAACACAAGCAAAAAATGTTCTGACTCATTTTAAGATAAGAGTCTGGATTGCTATACAATTTATGACCAGGCTTTTAACTACTTCACCTCCCACAACAAAATTTGAGCAATCTATTTGTGCTAGTAAAAAAAAAAAAAAAAAATGGTTGGTTGGTTGGTTGGTAAAACATCAGCTAATTGCCAATCAAACTTTATAAAATGGTAAATAAGGATTTCTTTATAGCTGGTTCATATATTTTAATAATTTAATTTTTATAAATTTATTAATAAAAAAATTTTCATATTTATTTCTTTATAAATTGGTAAATGATAAATATTGCATTGCATTAGTGTTAATTGTATTAGTTTTTAGAATGTTGTAAAAATAAAATTATTCTTGTAAATAAACAATCTAATAAATAAATAATGTTTAATATTTTTGTTTTAAACTGTCAGAAACAAAAATTGTATAATTCACCTTCGTCTTAGGTTTAGGTTTTATTACAATTCTAATCATCACTTTTTAAAACAAACATTGCCAAGGATTGGACATAGTTATATTAATAGAGGTGTCAAGGGAAAAACAGTCCTTTTGACAATTTTTTGCAGGTACTAAAGTTAAGGATTGCCCCAATTTTAAACATGAAGTTGATAAGAAATATAACTTTGCTGAAAATCTCATGTATAATTTAACAATGTTTTAAAAAAAAAAAAAAAGAAAAGAGAAAGAAATATGTATTAATCTGCCAGAACATATCCTTAAATTGCAAAATATGAAAATATTCACTTATGATTACAATTAACAAATCAAGAATACTTTGAAGGTAAAAAAAGCAAGATATATACATACACACACACACACACACATATATATATATTATAGCAAAAATAATCTAAAATTTCCTCATGTAGGTATAGTCTATTTCAGGCCAGCATTGCCTTATGCCAGTCTTCCTCAGCCCCAGACTGTGTCTCGGAATCCGAAGTTCTGAGTCTGTGGATCAGTTATAATATCTGATATTACTAGGATCCACCTGGATTATATTCCAATGGATCTATTACCTGTACTCGTACACACACACACACATATATATATATATATATATGGGCACATGGTTAGGTTCACTTTCTGACCATGAGACGTAGGTTCGAATCTCATCATGGTCAATTTGTCAGGAAGGAGACTTCCAGATGTTATTGGTCTGGATGGGGGACAATCTCAGCATGCAGCACCTTTGGAAAGTGCCTGAAGGCCATACCACGGGTTGAGCTTTGTGAGTGAAATTAGGTAGACAGAAAACTTTGGGTTGTCAATAGCTGTTCTAGCACAAAGTCACAAGCCATAGTTTCAGTATGCTGGTGTTGTTCAGATTGTTGATCATTCTAGATAACACACTCTCTCAGAGAAACTGAAACTAAGATCTTCTCAGCATAGTTGCAGTATAAACCACAAGTTGGCTCTGTGGGTCCTGATCAAACACAAATGTGCCTGAGTGAGAGTATGCAATAGGGATTGGCTAGCAGCCCTGGTAGATGGGTATCCTCAAATACGAGTGGCTAGCTATTATATATAATTCTGTGACAACTTCCGCCTGTTACACCCTATAAAATAGCTATAAATTGAGTGATTGAAGCCAAATTTTGAGAAGTCCAAACAGATAAGGGAGGTACAATTTTAAGTTTTTTTTTTTTTTCTTATATACTATATATGCTTTTGTAATGCACAATCTTGCATCTTGTGCAATCTCTAAATTTTCATTTATAAAAAAATGATAAAGTATTGTTAGTGATGCTAACTATACTCATTACATAAACACATACAGCCATAAACAAGTGAACGAGAAACAGCTAAACTTTTTATAACCATAAACAATGGAAAAGATGCATATTCACTGTTTGTATTTTGTAATAAGATACTAATAAGTGAATATTAGAAGCTTTATTATTGGATACAGTTAAGTAAAACATCAGTTTAATCAGAATCATGTTTATTTTATATACAGCAGTACTTTTTTTGAATACAGTAAATGGATTATAGTGTGGTCAATGGTGTAGACAGGGCCAGTAGTACATACTCTTATTTTGTAGCTCATGTATGATGCAACCACTTTCAAATTAGCTTCAAAAGTCACATGATACACAAGTATATACGTTAACTTTATGTACGCTGCCTAAATTAGCCGAAATCAGTTATTTTTGAGTGAAAACAACTTGATTTTAACTACTTTTTCAGTGTTTTCTTAACTTTGCAAACACCATGATTTTTTTTTTTTTTTTTAACAAGAATGTTTCCCATTTGCCCTGCGTTCATAAGAACTATAGATAAATAAATTACAAGGCCAAACACTTCAAAAAGTTGGAATTTGGCACCAAAAGAAATATTCTTGCATGGTCAGTTGTATGTTATATGCTTAAGAGCAAAAAATCCTAAGAATTTATTCTTTGCTGTTAAAAAGAAAAAAAAAATTATTTCTTAAAATATTGTTTACTATAAAGTAAAACATGAAGTAGGTTTTTTGTCAAAGTATTTTTCCAAAGAAATCAACTTATTCAACTTTCATCGATTGGTTTGTAAAATTGAATGGAATATACAGTTTTTAAATCTCGACAAAAAATATTACTGGTGACTTCAATAATACCATGAGGAACTGCAAAAAAATTCTATTATTAAAAAACACCAAAATTTTATATAGGACGCAGTGCAAAGACAAACTTTAAATTCTGGAGGTGGTTGTAATAAGAGAAGCAGCCAACATTAAATAAGGTATCTTTCTCCCAAGGGGACCATATATTGAAGTGTGTTTAAAAATAAAAAAATTTCAGTCTGACCATTTATGATGACGTCACCTTGAGTGATGTGAAATTGGCTCCATCAAACATGAGAACAGAATTAAAAAACAAGTTGTGTAAATATACACAGAACAATCCTTGAAAATGGACATAGCAAAATCTGTAAGTACTTGGGGAGAAAATAATGGCAATTTACTGATGACACTCAGAAATTTAAAAAAATTAAATAAAAAAAAATCAAATTTATCCATATTATTTAACCATACATATTTAAGAGAATTATTGCTGCCAAAATACACTTTCTACAGGATGGATGCAAAAGTTGGTATACAGTAATGAAAAACAAAATATATATCATTAACACATTCCCAGAAAAAGAAATCTATAGGGTGAGATCTAGTGAACTTAGTGTATACCTACTATGTGTAGGTATTTTTTAGTAATCATTTTTCAGTTAAATAACTTACCTTGAGTGATGCATCTGTCCAATAGATTCTGTTATCACTGTTATCAAAGTCTAGAGCATGTGCATCTTTTACGCCCTGAATTGGGATAAGGACATCGTTGTGGTTAGTTTCTAAGGACATACGACGAATATCTTCCTTACGCGAGAACAGAAGAAAGCCATCAGGGACAACACAGGTTTTCTGATCATCAAGAAGTTCAAAGAAAATACCTGTCGGACAGGCACACACAGGTCCCTTGGGGTGAGTGTTTAGACATAAATGGCTGCAGCCACCATTGTTTTCAGCACAACCATTACTTCCTAGAGAGGGGGGAAAAAATTATTCAGGTTTTATTTCAAGTGATTACAAGGTGATTTTTCATATATATATATATTTTTTTATGTCAGTAAAATCAAACTTTAAAATTTGTATCATTTATTTCTTTACTTAAATAGATGAGATGAAATTACATTATTCATAAAGGAAAAAGTTGTAATTTATTTCCAAATCCAAACATTAAATGATATTTATTTACACTATTTACATTGTTCAAGCTGTTGTACTCATCTTTACTGCCATATTAATGACATTTTGGCCATTGTATGCTCTAGCCTTCTTCAGGTGATCGAAATTTTGAACTGAACCATTTATTTCATCCAGCAGGGTAGATTTTTCTAGTTCTATATGCCATGCTTCTTCCGGATATCTCAGTTATCTCCCTTTAACTCAACTCTCCAAGTTTTTGTTCACCAATGTAGTAGCCAAGTATTGAACTTAACAGCACTTTGGGTCAAAGCACTGGATCCAATCAATGCTTTTATCCACTGGGGCATATGTCCTCAAGGATACATGTTTAGCTGATCAAATAAAGTTTCCTTTTTCTTTTCTTTTCCTCTTATGGTTGCTGTTTGAGTGGCAAAATATGGCAACATAAGTTTTACCAAATTGTCTTTATGTGAGAAAACCTATCACATATCTAATATACCTAGTTATAGATATCAAACAAGAGTACGAAAAATATAGAGTATAGATTTTTATAAATTCTTCAAAATTCTCCGAGAACAGGTTGTGTGGTTTAATAAGGACAATCTTGCATTTTTATGCCTGTTTAGCCACACTGAAATTATCTGTTATTATTAATTGTAATTTCTGTCATGACATCA
Organism: Acanthosepion lycidas; assembly: GCA_963932145.1. NCBI lineage: Eukaryota > Metazoa > Mollusca > Cephalopoda > Sepiida > Sepiidae > Acanthosepion > Acanthosepion lycidas. The sequence goes on from OZ010599.1 coordinate 93,088,867, forward strand.
GCAATGCTGTGCTGTTCTAATAAATGTAATCTGGAAGAAGATTGTGTTTTTTTTTTATGGATTGTCAACACTTTATGGGCTATTTAATGTTGAAACATTTTGGATTGTAAGAATATTTTTTTTATGTGAATATTGAATTAACAATTTTTGAGAATAACAATGATTTTTCCAGATAAAAGTCCTACTATTTAACCCATAGCTAGAGTGAGGACATGAATTCATACCTTTCCCAAGAGTATTTGTGCTTAAGTGAATGTAACAAATTCAACTGGAATTTGAACTTGGCTCTGGTTTCTTATTCCAAGCCACTATCCATTACACCAGCTGCACATCCACTCAAAGAGGAATTGATTAGAGTTTCCAAAAATTAGATTTTTCATACAAGGTTTATGAATAAATTATTAAAATTGCAAATTAAAATGTTAATTATTAATTACTAAATTATTTAGATTAAGTTGTATGTTAATAGAAATACTGACTTTTGTTTAAGCATAAAATGTTTTTCCTAAGTCTTAACCCTAACCAATAAAATTAGTTAAATAAACACAGATGTACAATTGGATGTTGGAAAAGTTCTTGGCCCAAACATCTTCCAAAAATCTGAACAAATGACAAGATTTTTTTTGTTTTAAAGCTCTTCTTGGTCATGCTGAGAATTTTTCTGCATCTCTTATATATAGATAAAAAGGTAAATGATAATCACCTTCGACATGGTTCATATTCACTGCTTTGAGCCCCATTAGATCTGGCAGTTGGTCAATGATCACTTGTCGTTCTCCTCCTGTCACTTTATGGACACGCTCAATAGACCGTCTTTGCCAGTCAGTCCAGTACACATAATCCCCTGCAGAAGAATATTTTAAATTTTTCATTTATCTTCTCTATGATTAAAAATAATCAAACAAATAAATTTAAAATTTGCTTGCAATCAAATGAGATATATACTTGAAAAACAAACCGTTGTAGGAGTTGTTTGTCTAGAACAGGGATTGGAACCAGTCCCAAGGCCACATTCATCCCGCAAAGACAATAAACAGTTTAAGTTGTGAGTTGTTTGTCTAGAACAGGGGTCGGAACCAGTCCCCAAGCCACACTTGTCCCGCAAAGGAATTTTGTCTAGCCTGCCAACTTAACACCCAGACACTAATTATCTACTTCATTTGTTAAGCAAGTGGCAGATAAAATATCAGTTGAAGTTAATTGACTTACAATGCGACAAATTTTTAAATCAAAATTTAATTCCAAATCCACTACTTCTACAAAAAATACGTTTTGCCAAGCAGAAAATATAAGAGCCTATTGAATAATGTGAAAATGATGGTATCATTACTTTAGTAGTACATATACTTGTGAACAACTTTTTCAAAAATGAAATCTACTAAAAGTCATTTAAAAAAAAAAAAAAAAAAAAAAATTTGGTGTTAACCACCTGGATGATTATTTATCCTTGTCATTGACAAATATTTCACCTGAGGTGGGGAAGTTATTGAACAATAAGCAGAAACAAGTGTCTTTTTAAATAATTTGCTATTTCTAGTTCATTTGTAGTAAGGAATTTGCATGCTGATTGTGTTAGTAGCTATCCTGTTATTCCTGCAATAAAATATGAAACCTTGCTTAAAGAATATAACATTAACTTTGTTTTTTCTTTAAACCTCCAGACCAAGACAGCTTTCTAGACAAAGTAGTGCGAGTTTGAGACAATTTAATATAGTATATTTGATATTATGACACTGCATAGTTGTCTGGCCCACTCCCCAAAAGGTTGCTGACCTCTGGTCTAGAATCTTTTTTTAAGGTTTCAACCTAAGCCAATTGGTTCAGGATTCATAGTCTTCAATGCACAGTCAGGATAAAATTTGTGGGTTGAGTTCAATGATGTCAATTTATAAGTCTTATATAGGATGAATCACAATAATCAAGGATTCATTTACCTTTAATATTTAACAACAGTGATTTGAATCTTGTAGTCATTAATTTGTAGCAAGAAAGATCATAGAAAATAAATATATATATATATATATATATACACACACACAATAAAATCAGAAATATTTTTTAAAAGTTAGTGCAAAAAAGAATTTACTTGTAAATAAACATACTTGATAAATGAAAAAAAAATCAATTATTGAATTTCTGAGATAAGGTATTATTTACAGTCAGACTAATATCCTCATCTTGACATTGACACTAAATAATTAGATTTTAATAATTTGGGGTATAGTATTGATCAGTTTATTTTTCTTTGATTTTTTTGTACTATTACAATTATTTTGGTTTCAAGGTTTTATTTATTTTTTTAATCCTTTCACCCCAAGTAAGGCAATAAAGCAGAGGGGTTATCAAAATGTGAGAGAAGATGTGAAAAAGAAAACATTATTAATAATAATAAATAAATATACAATAAACTTGTACTACAGGACAAGTAATTTATCATAAAATGCAGTGAGCCTGAGCTAGGTTTTATATCTCTGCAAATTGTAATCAGTAACACAGTATATTCAATATTTTGGCTTTTTCTTTTTTTTTATTCAGTGCTTCACTTGTTCAGAAAATTCAGAATTCTAGTACCTGTCTGGTTCCAAATTTGGTACATTATTGAAATTCAACCTCTATTGAAGAGTGAAAAACAAGTTTCAAATGACAAGAGAAATTAAATGAATTAGAAAGGAAGGGATAAGTCAATTATTAACATCAACATTCGACTCCTGTATTTGACCAAGCAAACAATCTTGTTGATAAAAATGTTTTGTCAATCACGGACCTTCAATGCCAGCAAAAAAAAAAAAAAAAAAAAAAAATGCTGAAAAGAATGTTTTTCTTTTCCTTGACACCACTATCATTTTAACTACCTTCACTCCTCATCTGTTTATTATTGTAAAAAGCAATAATTAGAATTTTAATAAAACCCAAAGATATAAAAGTGAATTTATACATTTTCTTTGTTTTTGAGTATTGACAACAAAAATAATAAACACTAAATTGTTTATTTATACTATTTATTTATTAATTATATTGTTTATTAGAATGGTTAGCAACACATCAGGTAATTGCCAATTGATTTGAACTTTATGAAATGGTAAATAATATCAGTTTCATTATACTTGATTCATAATTTAAATATTTATAAATTTATGAATAAAAATTGTTTTCATATTTATTTCATTATAAGTCAGTAAAAATAAATATTGCATTCCATTAGTCTTAATACAATTGTATTAGTTTTTAGAAATGTTATAAATGTAAAATTATTCTTGTAAATAATCTAATAGTGTTTAATATTTTTGTTGTAAATTCTCAAGAACAAATGTATAAATTAACTTTCATATGTTTAGGTTTTATTACAATTCTAATCACTTTAGAACAATAAAAATTGTTGAGGCGTGAAATAGTTAAAATAATAGCAGTGTCAAGAGAAAAACCCTGTTTTCGACAGAATTTTTTGTAAGCACAAAGGTTCAAAATTGGCAATGTTTCCAATCCATATCTTCCTGGTGTCAGTTCAAACTGACACCTTTATCCCCACCCTTATATCTAAACTATAATTATCAACTATAATTTTGGAAAGTGAAAATTTAAATGAAATATGTTGGAAAATTTCCAAGTTTTGTGTGTGGGTTTTTTTGGGGTTTTTTTTTTTTAATCTGAAATCAAGAAAAGAGGAACTTTAAGCAAAATGGCCACAATATATAAAAAAGGCAGCATCAGTTTAAACTGATGCCAGGAGGATAGGGTTAAAAATTAAACAAAACATTAGTTAAGAAATGAACTGTAAATCATACAAAGATTATTTATTCAGAATTCATTCAAATACTATTTTAAAATGTTACTCACCCAAAAGACTGAATCCAAAAATATGTGGTAAATTATTAGAAACAAGCACTTTCCTGTCAGTGCCATCAAGATTTGCAACTTCTATCATGTCAGTTTTGGCATCTCCCCAATAAAGTTTCTTCTCTTGATAGTCAATGGCAACTCCATTAGGCCAGCCTAGTGAAGAATTAATCAGAGCAATTCTTTCTGTACCATCCATGTTGGCTCTTTCAATCTTTGGATTAGCACCCCAATCAGTCCAATACATGTGCCTGAAGAAAAAAATATCAAACCAATCAATAATGTATCAGGATCAGAAGTGGATTAATGACAACTGTGATATTAACTTTTTACATAAACACTATTTTCTGGACACTTCAACATGGAGCAATGGTTAGCAAGCTTGTCTCGCTAGATCAATTACAATTGAATAGCAAGTTTAATCCGCACTTGGTTGCCCCCATACCTTCATCCTTGTGCCACATCTAAGCTACACCTTAAAAAAAATTACCATAAACATTGTATACCCAAATACTCAATATTTATACATACAATGAAAATGTTTGATTATAAAAAGGCACTTCATAATTGCTGAATTCAAACTAGCCATGATAACTTGGTGTTACATGGGCAAAGTTTCTTTCCTTTATGCATCTGTGTGAAAGAAACCATTTCTTTCTTAAAGGGTTCTTTCTTTTTACACTATTTACAATGTTCAGACTGTTGTCCTCATCTTTATTGTTACATTCAAAACGTTTCGGCCATTGTACACTCCAGCCTTCTTCAGGTGATATTTGTTGGAATTTTGAACCGAACACAAAGTAGTCAATCTGTATGTTGGTGTTACTGAGGATTGGTTTGACGACATCTGTGTAGATGTTCTTCCCATGTTTATTTCTTGAAATGGGCCAACCATCACATTCCTGGGTCACTCAGTAAAGTCACTGAGAATCTGTTCCATATCTTCCCCACTACCACTTGCAAACATCGTGACAGGAATTGGCAAATGTAAAGTTTTCTTGCAGTTTGTTGTTGCCCTGCTGTTCATGGATGAGAATTGTAATTCCAATGCAAAAGCTGTCAACTTTATTTTGTTCTTTTGTGCATCGGTGCACCAAGGTACAATGGCTGAAACACTGTGAATGTAACAATAAAGATGGGGACAACAATCTGAACAATGTAAATAGTGTAAATAATTACAATACCTCATTTCAGAAATATAGACAGAGGTTCTTTCTTTGTGAGAGATTTGTATATGCTGTATGACTCAAATAAGCAAATATTTGGAATTTTGAAAAAAAGTTCAGGATTCCACTACAAAGCGCCCCACTTTTTTTTTTATTGTAATTTTCTATTATTACAGAGATAACCAAGTTTATATCATTACCCTCTCATTGGATCCAAACAAATTGCCCTGGGTTCTACAAGTCCTTCAGAAATAAGAACTTTGCGAGAGGTACCATTCAAACGACATACTTCAATGCGATCAGTGCCCGTATCTGTCCAGTACAAATTACGGCCAATCCAGTCAACAGCCACACCATCAGGATGCTCAACTTCAGTGCTCACAATAACTTCTTGGCCTAAAAGTAAATATAAATATTAAAAACATAGCTTCAAAAAGTATAAATTTGATTATACATAAGGATTTGCAACCATTTTTTTTTTTTAATCATCTTTAGCTTATATAGATATTTTCCCTGGGAATGATTTATATAAAACAAGATACAAGTTGCAAAGATGAAATACATTGGTGAAGTATGTGTTATTAAATAATTTAAAATTCCCATTGATGGATTTGTTGTTTTTTACAGCTTATCAACCTTTTACAGGTTATTTAACCCTTTAGTATTCAACATACTCAAACCCACACCATAAATATTGGTTCTCAGTCTCACTAGAATGCATAACTGAAAAATGGTGCAAGGTTAAAAAGAAAAAGAAAACAAAACATGGGGAAAATAATTTTGTCAGAAATACTGGAAACGTTTTGTATTAATCTTATATAACTGAATCTATTAAAATTAAAAATTACCTGATCCATCCATATGTGCTCGTCGGATGAGGTGCACTTCATCATCTGTCCAATAAACATAGTCCTCTACAGTGTCATAATCAATGGCAATTGTATGCCGGATGTCACTTAACTGTAAAATCACATCCGTATAGTCAGGTGTGTCCAGTGAAATACGCCGAAGATCTGATCTCCGAGCCAATAACAAAATCTCTTTGGGGCCTGGAAAATAAAATATCAAAATAATTAAAAATGTAATGGTTAAAGAGATAATATATAAATCTTTGGTAAAATGAACATTCAATAGACTAATTAATATTATTTAACTTATGTACTGTGTAATTTCATTGAGAAAACTCTAAAATGGCAATCCATCTGAAGAGAATGATTACACCAAGGTCAAACAACTGATATTCATACTATGAGATTATTATGGCAATGAAAAATTATGAAACACTTATTTAAAAATTAATGCTTTTAGTTTAATTCTGTGAATTCAAATTAAAGATTCAATACATTTGTTAATCAAGCGGTTAAAATTGTTTTGATGAAGAAAATGGTTATAAAGCTTTACACCAGGGGTTGGCAACCTTTTAGAGACAGTGAGCCAGAAAACTATGTTGTGTCTCAGACAAGGGCTATGATATCAAATGGACTATAATAAATTGTCTCAACCTCATACCACTCCATCCAGAAGGCTGCCTTGGTCAGGAGGTTTAAAGAAAAAACAACAAAGTTATGGTTATATTATTTAAACAAGTTTCCTTATTTTACTACAGGAATAACAGGATAGCAACTAACACAATCAATGGAAAAAAAAAAAAAAAAAATGAAAATTCTTTACTAGAAATGAAATACAGTTAGAAATGGCAAATTACTTAATGAGACATGTTTCTGCTTATTGTTTGATAACTTCTCCACATCAGGTGAAATATTTGTCGATACCAGGAGCAAAATATCATCCATGTGGTCATTACACAATAATTAAACAATTTTTAGTATAGTTCATTTTCAAAAGAAATTGTTCACAAGCAAATGTACTTCCAAATAATGATACCATCATTTTCACATTATTCAATAGGCTTTCATATTTTATGCTTGGCAAAACATGTTTCTTGTAAAAGTCAGAGGATTTGGAATTAAATTTTGATTTAAAAAATTCGAATTTCAAGTCGATTAACTCCAAATAATATTTTTCTGCCACTTGCTCCACAAATGAATTAGATAATTAGTGCCCAGGTGTTAAGATGGTGGGACAGACAAAAATCCTTCACAGGCCGGATGTGGCCCAGGGGCTAGTGGTTGCTGACCCCTGCTTTAAACCAAACATGTGATAAAGTTCTGAAATTTACAACAGAGAAAAAAAGCAGAATTCCAATTGGTATAATACAAAATGGATCTCAGAAAGCAACTTACTGCTAGCACAAGTGTGGCCATTTTCATGTAGACGAACACCTGTTGGACAGGCGCAAGAGAAAAATGGAGGTTGAGGTGACATGAGGCACAAATGAGAGCAGCCACCATTGTTGTTGCCACATGGATTGTTACCTGCAATTTAAATTAATGATGCATTATAAAAATTTATTTAAAATATTTTTTTTTTTAAATTTAAAAAAGAAAACAGCAAATCATAAAATGTAAAACAGTTTAAAACAAAACTCATTTTCATTTTAAACTATCTCTTCTCTTCAGCTCCCTTGCAGACAGACAATGTACCTATTGATACACAACAGTGGCAGAACAAGCTAACATTTAAGTACCCTTGCTTAGCACAGTAGCTACCCCTGGGTGTTTGCTGTCAAAGCTTTTTTTTTTTTTTTTTTTTTTTTAAAAATGTCTGTTTGACCTGTAGTGGTTATGTTTGCATGTAAAAAAAATAACCACCAGCAATCCACAGCTATTGCTTCCCAATATCCATGGACTTCAGGCCATATTTGCAGATATCAATGTATCTAAGGCAACAGACAACACTACAAAATGAGACTTCATGGCAAGTTCCCTGTGCAGGGTGTGTGTTTTGTTTTGTTTTGTTTTTTTTTATACAGCCATCTTACATCCAGCAAACATGCTATAGTCAACGCAATGAGGAAAGCATAATTAATGATTTCCACTTCATAAGAAATATATGTAGATTTGAAAGAGTATTTGTAAAATTGATTTGTTTTTTTATGGCTTATCAACCCCTTGTGGGTTATTTAAAGCCAAAACATATTTTGGATTGCAAGAATAATATTTGTGTGACTGAATATTGCATTAACATTTTTTTTTTTGAGAGTAACTGATTTTTCCACATACAAGTCCTACTATTTAATCCATAGCTGTGAGGAGAAGATGGATTCATACATTCCTCCAGAGTATTTGTACTAAGTGAATGTAACAAATCCATCATGAATTTAAACTGTTCTGATTTATCATTATAAACCACTACCCATTACACCACCTGCACAGCCACAATACCAGTAAACACTCAAGCCAAAGATTTAAACATAGTATTCAAATATGCCTATTCATTAGAGTGGCTGACTAATCCTTGTTGCAGACAGCTGCTCAGGCATATTTCTTCAACACCCAGAGTCAACCTGTGGTTTATACTGGGGCTATGCCGAGCTGAGCAGACTTTAGTTACAGTTTCTGGAAGAGATCAAATAATCTGGCTGATCTGTTTGAACAAGGCCACTATGCTTAAATCCTTGATCACAATGACTTGTGATTTTGTGTTAGCAAAACCAACAGTGGTTTTCAAACAGTTTTGTCTACCCAATTTCACTAATCAGGCTTGGTTATCAAGCACTTCCCAACTGTGCTAAGATTGTCTCCCCAACCCAATATTATCAAGTCATCTCTGACAAATCGATCTGGTCTCATGATCAGAATGCTAGTATTCTAACAACCTAATCAAGCAACTACTTTTAAACAAATATATGCAATAAAAGAGTCATTTGCCATTAATTCAAATCAATATCTCCATTTTAACTTTAAAAAATAAATGTATTAAAAATATATCAATAAATTAATAAACAAATAAAACTATATTTTTTTCCATTTAGTTTTTAAAACTTAAAAATTAGGGACTCAATCTTAGATTCAGTGTAAAGACTCAGGGCTTGTAAAAATCTTGGTTAATCTGATAATCCCAAGCAGAACAAAGATAAATCTATAATCTCATTAAATGGCTCAAATACTAGAATCATTAATTGGGACAGTAGGGACCTAGTTGGTAATATGAGCAACACAGGCATATTATAACCAGAGGGAAAGTCTCGACAGCAATGTAGATGCAACAATAACCTCATAAACTGACACAAAGTTGATAGCAGACACAGAAAGAAACTACAAAAGGTAGTAAAGGAAAGCAGGAAGAAAGGACTAAACATCAATTGCAAGAAGAAAGAAATGTATGGTTGTCAGCAAAAGGAACAGCCCAACATGTGAATTACAAATTTGAGATATGATGATCAAGTACAAACATTTTAATATCTAGGAAGTGTTTTAACAGATGACAGAAAATGTGATACTGAAATCTACAGGCACAATAAGATAGCATGAAATACCTTCCAAAAGCTAAGCAAATTATTGATTCATTTTCTACAGCTTATCAACCCATTACAGGTTATTTAAAGCCAGAAAATATTTTTACATTACTAGAATCTCCTTTTTTTGAGATAATAATGGTTTAGTGATGCATGTCTTACTAATTAACACATAGCTGGTGGGAAAGAAGCAGTGGATTCATACATTTCCCAAGGGTATTTGTATGCAGGTGAATATAATGAACCTAATGGGAATTGGAATTTGGCTTTCCACTTAATAATTACAAGCTGTTATTTATTACACCACCAGCAAATCCAAGTTTACAGCACCTGATATTCTCAAGTGGTCACTCATCGAGATAGTGACCAAGCTCAATAATGCTTGACTTTGGTGATCATACAGGAATTGGGGTTTCAAAATAATGTGACCATAAGCTGCAAAGTATTAAGAATCCGGAAAGTTTTGTTAGAAACAAAGAAAAGAGTACTTAACAGTTATGTAATATCAGTCCTCTTATATGGCAGTGATTGCTGGACAATCATAAATAAAAAGACTTTAGGCAACAAATGTTCTACAGAAGGATGCTGAGAATATCATGGACTGAACATCTGAGCAATGAAATTTTAGAGAAAAATGGAAGCAAAAATCACTTATACTAAGCATCCAAGAGACAGTTGAAATTTATAGTGCACACAAGAGGGTTTAGAAAACTTGACACAGGACATATTGAAAGTAAGAGAGACAGAGGAAAGCAATGCATAATCTACCTAATGAGCTGTATAAGTTGTTAGCAAGACAGATTAGGAGAATTAGTGAAAGTAATTTTATTAAGAACTACACAGGACAAGAAATTGTGGAGAGCCATAATCACCCACATCCTGAAGAGACAATGCATATAGAAGATATTCTATTCATGCCTTTATAGACATACATCATGAAATACAATTCTTGTTAAAAGTGCAAAGAAACAAAATTAAAAGCACTCACTTGCTGGTTGCCTCTTTGCTGTATAGACATGAATGTCCATAGGTGAGTAGATGTCACTGTGAACGACTTCTCTGTTTCCTCCAGTTCGTTTGTGGCATGAGTGAATTGCTCGAGTGTGCCAATCTGTCCAAAATAATCTTTCCTCAAACAATGTCAAAGCAAACGGATGAGGTAGGGAGCCCTGCACAACAGGCCGACGGTCAGAGCCATCAAAGTTACAGCTGTGGATGAAATTTAGCTTGGCATCTGCCCAATATATCTTGGAATCTTCATAGTCCAATGTTAAACCATTAGGCCAGTGAATCCTTTCACTTATTATCACAGAACGATTTTGTTTACTGCCATCCATTCCAGCCCGTTCAATCTTTGGTCTTTCACCCCAGTCAGTCCAATACATGTACCTGAAAGGGAAATAGAAAGTAATTACAAATCAATATTAAAACAGTCAGAAAAATACAGAATATATGGTGGTCAGCAAGATAAACAGACCAAGATACAAATTGGAAATATCAAAATCAAACTAACAAAATTTTAGATATCTGGGAAGTGTTTTGAGAATGAAAAATGTGACACTGAAATCCAAATGAACATTGGAATAGCAAATGATTGATTATTAATTGGTTTTAACATGTCAAACTGACTGCAGTTATTTTATGTCAATAGGTAAATTGTGGAGAATGATGAAATTTATTGTTTTTTTTTCAAGGATTTTTCTTGATTTTGACAGTAAGTTGTCAGTAGTTGCTTGTTGCTAAATGGATTGGGAATTGCTGTGAGCAATAAGTTTCTAGGGTAAAGTTTAAGTTGACTTATGTTTTTTGGTATAATTTTATTTCTTTCAGGAAGGACCAAATGTCATTTATACCAACATTTTAAAAAAATATATCTCATGCTATTTGCGTTGTATAAGTGTTGTCTGATAACAGCAAAAATCACAATATTCTGGTTAACAGTATAGGGTGTTTGACACGCTATGCATTCTGGCTGGTTTTCTTATTTAATTAAAAAAAGAGTGAATTAGTTTTGTGTGACCAATATGTAGTTGGGATATAGTGATTGGTTCCATTCTGAAGCCTGGTTTCCATTTTCCTATATTAGGTTTTGAGAAGAATTTGTTATGTAGGAATAGCAAAGGATGCATTTCAAAAGTTATAAGCAATAGAGAAGTCTTAAAGAAAACAGAATCAAAAAGAAGACTTAGAATCAGAAAGAGGGAGCTGAAATTTCTAGGATGGAAAATGTGACACTGAAATCCAAAGATGCATTGGAATAGCAAAAAGATGCTTTTAAAAAACTAAGCAAAATACTAAGAAACAAAAAAATATTGTCAGAAACAAAGGAAAGACTTTTGAACTACTATGTAATATTAATCTTTTTACATGGCAGTAAATACAGGAAAATTTCTTCACAGATCAAGAGAACACTTGAGCTAACAGAAATGTTGCTCTACAGAAGGATACTGAGAATATAATGGATGAAGCATGTAAGCACATTTAAGGAAATGGAAACAAAAAAAAGACGTATGCTTAGAATCAGAAAGAGTGTTAAAATTTCTGGGACACATAATGAAAAAAGAGGCCTTGGAAAATTTGACACTCACAGAATATATTGAAGGTAAAAGTGAGAGGAGTGGGTAGTGGGCCATCTATCTGATAAGCTTAAGTGAATGGATGGTAGAAGAGGGTGTGACAAAAAAAGAAAGAAAAAAAGACAAACATTACTGCAATGGATAAGAATTTGTGTAGAGTCATGATCATCAATGCCCTGAAGGGTCATAGGATATAGAAAAATTTAAAAAACAATAGCCAGATATCCAAATACTTAGCTTTGCCTATTTATACACTTTTTTTTTGTAAAAATTAAAACTACTGAATATATGCACGTATAAGCCGACTTCATGTATAGTGCAACACCTGAATTTTCTTGCATGAATTTTAACCCTCCAGAAAAGATATTTTTTTATGCAAAAAAAAAAAAAAAAAAAAATGGTCATAAAAACTTGCATTGTACAAGTATATACAGTACAGTAATTATCTTTACTGAGATAAAACTTATTGTTTTCTCTCCTTAATAGTATTCCCCACCTCCACTCATTATCTCACACTCGGTAACTGCTTGCTTCTCTGTGGCTTAAGTGCCTTGCTTGGGATGAAATGGAAAAATAAAAAATAAGAGCCAGGCAGTAGGCCACCAACCTGATGAGCTTGTATGAAAGAATAACAGAATGGAGAGTGGGAGGTATGGCAACAGGATAAATGTTAAGAGCTACAAGCAATAGGAAGTTGTGGAAAGCCATGATCACTCATGTTCTGAAGCAACATGGCACAGAGAAGTCATGATATCTAATAAGTTTATGCCAATAGCAGATTACCCCATTTTTTAATCCTGAATGTAAGCAACAGTCTATGTATGTACATCAAATGTACAATCATTCAATACACCTGTATTTACCACATAGACACCTATCAATGTATTGGTTTGATCAAAACAAAAAAAAAATAAAAAAATAAAAATAAAAATCCTTTCAATTATTTCTGATATATTCAAGCACAAGATTATGTTATCTTAAGAAAAGAGAAACTTATCTTCAACAAGCCAAAATTATATTTTATCCAGACCTTTTTTCTTTTTTTAATTAATAATCTCTCTTTAGATAATTGAATAAGTACTCCTCATGACCTAGTGCTGACAGATTAAAGATTATTGAAGCAGAAGGTAATATTCCATTTTATGTGTTGAGACTGAAGTACATAAGCAAATGGTATTTGTTATACAAGTAACATTTTTTTTTTTTTTTTTTTTTTTTTAACATTTTTCTTCAAATTACAACATAAATTTCTTCATATAAAAACAAAAAAAAATCTAAAAAGTTATTTTGGGGTTAAAATTTTATCTTTTTGTTTATTTCTTTTAATTCATCTACCCCCCACCCAAAAAAAAAAGTATTTTGAAAGAGACTAACTCACTAAATGCATCTATTTTTTTTTATCTAACATATGAATAAATTTCATAAATATTTTATGCTGAATTTTCACCTGTATTATAAGTGGGTGGTGCTAAAACATTCTCAGCCAGACTGTGCCATAAAGAAAAAAAATGATATGTTTTTGTCTGGTTACATTTTGGATAGAAGGGTAGGTTAAATTTTTTTCAAAATCTCCTTGTAGGCATTCCACAAGCTAACATGTGATCTTTAAGTCAGTTTACTTTCAATTTTGTGAAATATGAATAAGTTTTATTAACCCAGTACAAAGCCACAAACAACACTAACCCATAAATACATTTACACATGGTCAGTTATGCAAGTTAATGTTTGCACAATAAAATTGGTATTAATCAGTATTTTACCAACACTAGAAAAAAATTCAGGTTATACTTATATGATTTTATCAGAAATATTAACAATAACTTCTTTAGTAGAGTGAAATTTTCTCTTGCAACATGAAGATTGTTCAGATTATATATTAGTTATTGATATAGACTTTTTGAAGCATGAAACAGAACTTATCTCTATATACTTTTCATCTAACATTGAATACTTTTACCCATAAATATAGCATACAATTAAAACTATAGTTTTAGAATATACTATTATAATTGTGCTTGTCCCTCCCTTCAATAGTTTGCACAACAGTTGCACCCTGCCAATAGTGCATAAATAATGGGCTATTCAATGAAAAAAGGGGAAAGACACTACTTGGTTTCAGTGAGAAAAATAAATGGAAGAAAGAAAAGGAAGATAGAAGTGGAAAGAATCAGATTAAGTTGATAAGAACAGATACTACACTTTGATTTTAAGCAAAAGACTGGGAATTCATGGAGACTGCAATAAATGCTCATTTTTTCAGAGGCATTGTATCAAATGACAGAAACAAAGTAAGGCAATCATCAAAAATCAAGTTAACATAAATGAAATAACATTGTCTGCTGAATTATCTTAAAATTATTATCGAGAGAAATGTTTGTAAGATGGGTATTTGACTAAAAAGAAAGGGAAGATAGAAGTGTTTAACATCTGCTGATACCTTATAAATAATGGATTACTTCATTTTGATTGCATAGAAAAACACAAGGTGTATGCTACTTGGTTTCAGTAACAAAAAGGGAAGAGAAGTGTTTAACAACTGTTTCAGTGAAATGGAAACGTTGTCAATTTGTTATGGAGTGGTTTCACAGTGGAGACTTGTATTTGTACTAAGTCGGTCCTAAACTGATTTGACGGTAATAATAGGTAATGACGCAGAGAAATCTAGTTGAGGTCACTGATACTTTAGTATCCGATTAAAGGTTGTCCAGCATCGACTGACTGACCGAACCACCGAGCGACTCCCACGTTACTCTTACTACTCCTACTTATTATAGGTGGGAGAGTCTATTAACTATAGAATAGGTGTGTTCCACTATAACATCCCCCCCCCACTCAAAATTTACTCCGTAGGAGTAAACAGTTTATTTATTTTTCATTTTTTACAGGAAATATGAAGAAGAAAAAAAAAAATTTTTTTTTTTTTAGCAACATCATAGCGTATCTCGTAGATTTTTTGATCCGCTTTTAAATGATCAGTTGCCTTTCTTTTTTCTCCTGGATCGGCGTACCTCAGGTAAAATTGTTGCAGGTGTTGTTAGATCAAACGTATTGAAAATCACCTCCATCAGCGTTTCTTCCACGTGACCGCCGTCACCCACGTCTGAAAAACGTCATCTGATCTGGATACTGCACGTGAATTTTTCACCTTTCACCAAGTCCATCATATAGCCAAGCCGCTTTTTTTTTTCTTTTTTTTTTTTATACCTCCGTAGTGTACCAGAAACAACCATCCGCTTTGAGCTTCCTAAGGATGGAGTCACAGTTTCTGTAGGTTCTTCTTGTGGTTCTATTTGTTCAGCCTCTATCTTTACTTCTGTTGATCTTGTGCTTCATAACGTTTTCAGTGGTGACTTCAGTTGACTTAAATCATTTAATAATACAGCATGTCCTTGACTGCAGGTAACTCGCTCCCCAGTTTTTCTCGGTGTCAACTTCATCTTTACTTTCTGGAGCTTGTTTTTCACATATATCGTCGGTGTTACCCATTCAACTTTTTTTAAATACACCGGTTTTCTCTAATCTGTCCAATTCTTTATCTATCTGTTGAATTGAAGCAAACAGCACATTGCTTTTCTTTTTGAATACCGTCTGAGCATTTTCTTTCAGCTGGAATTTTGCCTCAATCTTGGTACACGTTCCCAAACCTGGAGAAAAAAACAGTAGGAAATGTTCCCTTAAGTTTCTTTACTAATTTCTGGACTTCGGAGGTTAAATTTTCTACTTTGTAACAGAAAGAATTTATCAGTAGATCCTATAATTGAAATTCCGTTATCCAATTTGTACCAAGTAAGTTCGTGGTATTTTCTATGACAAATAGTTTAGCTTTTCGTGTTTTTTTTATTTAATGTGATGTTTATAACAAATTCCCCAATAAATTGTATTTTTTCTCCCATCACTGACCTCACAATTTTCTTTGTGTTCATTAAAGTTGGTTTCCCAAACTTCTTCCACGTATGCAAATTTATGTTAGATAGGTCAGAACCAGTGTGAAGTTGCATTTTTATTTTTTTATTACTTATTTCGATGGTAACAAATTTTCTGGTTATTCCATTGTTCACCTCGTCGGACTTTAATTTTCTTATTTTATTGTCTTTATTTTTTTACCTGCAGTGCGAGCTTTTATGGCCCACTCTTTTACAGTTGAAACATTTTTCATTCCTAAAATTGCAATATCTGTACCAGTGAAGTTCACCGCAAGCAAAACATGGCTTTGGGAGTTTGTTTATTTTTCTTTGGTATTTCACTTTTTGTTAGATAATCCGCAATTTTAAAATTCTTTTTGGTAGACTGACTTTCTTTTTTGTAGCATATTTTCCTTACATGCAAAACGCCAGACTGTTCTATCTTTTTTGAATCTTTCTTTACGCTAACATATCTTGTGCAGTTTTTTGCCAACTTCTGTATCGAAATCCTTGGTTTGTTTTATAATTTTGACAGCACTAATTTTCTCAACTCGGCATCTCTTTCCGATACCAGCCCTTGAACAAACACTAAGCACTTAAAATTGTCTGCTAGCTTGAATTCTTCACAATGCTTATTCACACTGCCCTCGTTATACACGTCCGTATATTTTTTATAATACTCCTCAAAAGTTATCTCTTCATCTGGACTGTACGTGAATATTTCAATTGAATTCCATATTGTATTCTCTGGGAAAGAATCATTTTGTAGATTTTTCTCTTTCCTCTTCTCAGTTATTTCCAGAATTTTATTTTTAAATTCCTTATGCATCTGTTTCATTTCTCGTTGAAACTGCATTTGTCTATTAAAAGTTTCCTCCTGTAGTTGTATCTGGAATGTCTTCTGTTGCTCTAATATTGTAATCTGTTGTTCCATCTGGAACTTAAAAAAATTCCTGGAATATATTTTTGCATTCACCCATCTTCGTAAAAATTTACACAATGCTTAAATATGGTAGAGGGCGGGGGGTCCTACGAATTTGCAATTCGTGACCTATTTGAGCAAACTGTCTTATCGAGAAAAAAAAATTCTTTTCTCAGTTGAGAATACGACCGATTTTTTTCAGCACTAAGTTGACGTCTTTCGAAAAATTGCCAGGTTTTTTGTTTTTTTTTAAATGTGAATCCGAGATTTTGTCGCCGAAATAATTGTGACAAGCAAATTTTTTCTTTTTCCTCCATATGAGTATGAATTTCGTCACCAAATGTTATGGTGAGCGAATTTTTTTTTTTCTCTTCCACCGTATGAACCCGAATCCCTTTGCCAAATTTGTTATAGCGGATGAATTTTTTTTCTTTCTCTTCCACCAAATGAATTTGAATCCCTCGTCGCCAAGTGTGTTATGAAGTGGTTTCACAATGGAGGCTTGTATTTGTACTAAGTCGGTCCTAAAATAGGTTCGATGTACAAAACGTTAGGAACTTGATATAATAGGTAATGACGCAGAGAAATCTAGTTGTGGTCGCTGATAGTTTAGTATCCGACTAACGGTTGTCCAGCATCGACTGACTGACCAAACCACTGAGTGACTCCCTCGTTACTCTTACTACTCCTACTTATTATAGGTAGGAGAGTCTATTAACTATAGGATAGGTTTGTTCTACTATAACACAATTTCAAATATTTAATGATGCAATAGAATTTCTACAGATATTTTATTGTCATAGAACTCATGAGCTTAATCATTAACTGAAGAATTAAGATTCATCAGAAAATTCAAATATGAAAGCCATGAAATTTTCACAGGTCTTTCTAGTACATATTATAAAGAGAGTGCCATTGATTAAGTAACAAGAGAGACAGTAATTTATAAAATTATTGGGTGATGCAAACAATGGTAGAAACTGTATAAAAAAAAAAATTAAAAGAAATGAAACTGAGATCATCAAACAATCAAATAAGAAATTAAAACATTGGCAAAAAAGAATAAGAAAAAAAATGAGGAAAATTAAAAGAGTAATAAGCAAAAAGAGTGAATTGATTAGCAAGAAAATATTTTAAGCAGGTGTTGCAAATGTAAATAGAAGAGATTAAGAACATTAAGAAGATTGGCTAAAGGTATGAAAGCAACTAAACAACAACCTTTAAGTAAATCTCACAAAGAGAAATGCTAGAATTACACACCACTGATTTCTCTACAGTAATTTCTAATGATGAATGTAGAGCTACATTGGATAGACCTGATGGCTACATAAGAAGTTAAGTCCTTCATGGAAATAAGATTGAATTTTTTTTTTTAGGACTTAACTCATTGTGGATTATTTTAAAGCTGAAATATATTTTGGGTTATAAGAAGAATTCTTTTTTTGTGAGTCACTATTCCATTAAAACTTTTTTTGTGTATGACAATAGATCAACTTATTACTTAATAACTATGGAAAACTGAACCCCCACTTTATGTCCAGCAGAAACATTAATATTTAATATAAATGTACCAGGAAATTTTTCCTGACATTAGTTACTACCAATTTTATTACAAAAAACATGGATTTGCATAATCCGGCAGTATCCAACAGAGGAAGAAGTTTATTCCTGAAGGCTTTTGGTATAACTATAGCAAATATTTAATTATGTATTCCAGCAAACACACACACATATATATATATATATATATATAAAAAGGGGGAGTGTAAAGAGACCTTTTCTGAAAGTGAAAATAACCAGATATATGTATACAGTTAGTGCCCATTAATAGCATACACTCACACTAAAAAAAAAAAAAAAAAAAAAAAAAGGGAAGAAGAAGAAGAAAAAGCTCCAGAGTGGGGGTTGCTTGAATATTTGTGTCCATGAGTGAAAAAAGGAGCACAGATTATTTGTTCTTTCATCATATGCACTGAGGCATGACTTCTTGGTGAAGGGTGGAAAGGTGTCAGGAGTAAAATCCAAAAAGTAAATAGGAGGTGAAGATTCTACAAAAGACAGTAGTCAGCACTAAATAGCACAGGACATGCTTCAGTAGGCAACAATGGGACCCTATATGATAGTGGTTCCCACATTTGTCATGTCACATGCTGGAAATATATCACTGGCTTTAACAACTTCCCCTGCTCATTCACTTTATGACAAGCACAAGTAATACAGGTAGTCAGTCATGGACAGAGAGACAATAAAATGGCAGCTTACTCTACAGAAAAACTGAAAAGGACTTAAGAAAAGTAATGAAAGGTTTGCAATGGTTGGACTTCTAAACTTACTACATCACCAAGGGAATTGGCTTAGATTCATTGAGAATCTAAAAAAATATTTTTAGTCACAATTGGACACATCCTTGAACCAATATGGCAGGATATTCATGTACATTAGCAGAGATTAATGATGCTAGTATAACTGGAAACACAGGTGTGATACACGACTCAATTATGTATGTTTAAAAATACAGAAATACATAATTATACCTGATGCTAAATAGGTAAAACTAAAAAATATTCTAAAAAGAAACTGAAAACTGATTAAATTCAGCCACATTCTTTTGAAATATTTATTTTCATTTATAAAAAGAATTTCTCAAAAGTTAATTCCAATATTTGGTTACCTTTAATAAAGTCTAAATCTATATTCTGAATGCATTAACCAAACAAAGCCAGTAATTTTTCATGTAGTTTTATTATTTTATGAATTTTTTTTTTTTTAGTAAAGTTACATTTTAACAAATAAAATAAAACCACAAGTAATTTCAAAAGAAAAAAAATACATAAAAATACAAAATAATTCTTATATATATCACAGTCCTTTTTTCTATTTCAGTGAATCTTGTTTAAATACTCCAAAATATACATAATCTAAGCAAAAAAGCTAAAAATATCTGCTATCACAAATGAATGCAAAGTAATCAAAATGGCTTTTTACTTAATAAGGTACAAAATCGGGCTCAAAGCCGACTGTATTTGAGGATATGTCAAGGGGGATAAATGACATTTTACTGGTCAAAATAAAAAAATAAATTTTTTTTCTTCTCTAAATCAAATTCACCCCAAGCAAGGCAGTAAAGCCACTAAGACACAAAGGGGTACTGAGTGTAGAAGAATTAGGAATAGAAACATTAATAATGAGCAGGAAAATAAAAAGAGTAATCAAAAGGACAGTAGATAGCAATTGACATTGCATTTTGACTTTTACAGATTAAAGTTGGGTGGAAAGCATGAAGCCAGAAGGGAATTCCACAAGTGAGAAGTGTGAGAAAAACTGTTAGCATAAAAGTTATGGCTAAATCTAGCAAGTTCAACTGTAAATTAATGAGATCTCAACTATGAGGAGTCTAGTACTGCACTTAAATTCAAAAGTCTAGGTACCATATCGAAGAGGTCATTCAAACAATTACCATGAAATTATTTATAGAAAAGACACCGAGAAGCAACCTTACAATGGAGGGAAAGTGACTGAATCTGTGCTGCCAGATCAGGACTGATAATATTGCTGATTCTTTGGATTTTATCAAGGAGCTCAAAGTGAATAATAGAAGCATCAAACTATATATGGCAGCAATATTCTAAGCATGGATGAATGGTAGACTTATAAATGTGTATGATAGATTCTGGACACTAAAATTGTCTTACATGACAGTGAACAAACTTTCTTTGCAGCTGACCTAGCAATGTGATCATAAAATTAATTACTTAAGCTATAGCTTCAAAATACATACAACTATTTTCTAACTACAAAATCAATAAAAGTTTAGAGAGTGAGAAAAAAATGTTTCTCAAAAGTTCACATACTATTTTAATAAGCTACCTATATACTGATGTATAAGGTGATCACACAATCAACCCCTAAAATAAAAGATATTAATTCAGACTCCTGTCTACATGGTGTCCCTAAAGTCTAGACAAATAGGAAATCTCATTAACTATATATATATATATATATATATATATATAGATAACGTCCACAGATTAAACAATTTTTTGAATGAAAGATTTGTTTCTGGGGTATGCTAAAAGAGAAGGTGTACTCAATGAAAATCACAGATGCAACACACTTGAATGCATGCATAAAGAGTGAGTGTGCTAAAATTGTGGAGTTACTGCATCAAGTTCATGTGAATCTTGCAAAGGACATCAATCTTTGCATCAGATATGATGGAAATTCAATAAAATGTTGAAAATATGCATTTTTGCCCGTGTCCAGACTTTACAGACACCTATATTCAAAAGATATTTACTATTATTATCATAATCATTGTCACTGTAGTAGTAGCAGTAATAAATAAAATGTAGTAAATCAACATTATGGCCCATAATCAATTCTAATGATAGTTTGTTACAACTTCAGGCTAAAGACAATCATGAAGAGAGAGGACAACACCCACTTGTTCCCGTTTTAACATTCTAACAGGTTTATTACATAAGAAAAATTTGATTTGGTAATAATTAAATTTTTGTTAACATGAAACTAATTACAGTACTTTGTTAGACAGAAATTGCCATTTATTGGAGATATTGCTTTTGTACCAATTGTCTTTGTTTGACTATTACAGTAAGTAATTTCTATATTTTCTTTGCTATAAAATCTTTCAGCAATTTTAGATTTTAAATAGTTGTTAGTTGTTATTCATACTAATGGAACAGTAAACAGTATTGTAAGTGAAAATAACTAAGCAAGATTTAATTTAATTAACAGTAAGATTTTTTTTTATTATTTTAATCATTTCATCTCCAGCAAGGTGATAAAGCCACTAAGACTTATTGAGAATGAAAGAAACTGAGAAGGACTGCATTAAGAAGAGTGAGGACATAAAAAGGACAAGATTCAAAGAGTGAGGACATAAAAAGGTCAAAGTTCAAGGTAATGATTGACATTGCATTTAAATTTTTGAAGATCATAGCTGACTGAAAAGCAAAAAGCTAGAAGAGAGTTCCACAAGTGAAAATTGATCGATTGTTTTTTTGTTTTTTGTTTTTTTAGCAGCTTATCAACCCTTTATCAGTCATTTAAAGCCAAAACATTTTTGGATTGTAAGAGGTTACTTATGGTACCTAGTGTTTCCAAGTGACTCCCCATCTATGGTTTAACAGTGCTTAACTTTGGGGTTTAAACAAGAACTGGTGTTTTTTTAGCATGATTTAACCATGAGCTTCACAAATGAGAAAACCTGAAAGTGTCCTATGTCCATTTTACAGCACTTGCCTAGCAAAATTAAAAATATGATAACTGTATCGACCAGTGTTGTAAAAACTTTTTTTTTCTCCCCAGAAGGTGGAGGAATAGAGTGACCCACAGAATAGAAACCTAATAAAGAAATTTCAGGGTTTCTTCATTTAGTTTTATGGTAGGTTTTTTTTTTTTTTTTTTTTCTAGTCTGTCATTCAATTAGAATGACAAACTAGAAAAGAAAAAAAAAAAAAACTCCTATGTGACAGTTTTCATCCTTCAAAAGGACTTCTTCAGACTAAATGTTTTCACTAATGTAATCATATGTAGAGGGAATAAAATATAGCAAACATCAGTTATAGTTATATATTGTGAGAAATGCTGAAGAGATGAGAACACTAAACTTTAAATTTGTAGCATTTATATGTGCCTAGAGGTCCAGCCAAGCCAACCTCGATATTTTTTTGTTTTTACTGCGTTTAATTTTTTTCATAATCATCTCTTAAGTATCCCATATTGTAATAGTAGTTTTGTCATTCAACTACCCACCATTTGTCCAATATAGTTTCCACCCATGCAGTTAGTTTTATCCAACAAATTTTACTAAATAATTGCTAAACCTTGATATTTGTTATGCCAACCAAAGAAGGAAACGAGAGGTCCAACTTCATGTGAATGTCTCACATGTGTATTACAGTATATCAATCATTCACAGCAGCAACACCAGAAGTGAGTAAGAAACAAAACAGCAATTGCATCAGGTTCCAGCCACTTTAGCATACAAGTATTAGCCATAAACAAGCTGGAATATGTCAAAAGTTTTCAAACAGTTTCCTTTTC
This sequence comes from Acanthosepion lycidas, assembly GCA_963932145.1. Classification (NCBI taxonomy): domain Eukaryota; kingdom Metazoa; phylum Mollusca; class Cephalopoda; order Sepiida; family Sepiidae; genus Acanthosepion; species Acanthosepion lycidas. The sequence goes on from OZ010599.1 coordinate 93,111,690, forward strand.
CATAGTCTCAATAACACTTTATGTTCCAGCATTTCTATGTAAACATATTTATACTAATTTTTTTTTTTTTATCTTATTTCCCCTTTCTTAAACCATCCCACGTTCTTCATTTGGGTTGCGACTATTGGCTTAGGAACCACTGGTATAGACCAACCAATAGTGTCACTACCATCTTTCTTTGCCAAGTGTCAGCAACTTTATACTTGTCATATTAGTCAACTGGTATTTTTTGAAAGATTTTTTTTTTTTAATTTTTAAAAGTTAACTTATGTATATACACACACACTGTATACAAATGAGAACTCGAGATTCAGATAAATATCTCTTTACAATGCTTACATAAAATAAACAAAAAAGAACATAAAACTTGTACATGAGTGAAATGTTGGATTTAAAAAAAAAAAAAAAATAAAATAAATAAATAAATTTTAAAATAAAATTTCAGTATTTGACAGAGATAGATTGTTTTTTTAAAGTTCTCCTGAGACAAAAGTTTATTTTTTCATAAAAACAAAAAAATTTATTTCAGCATAAAGAATAACCACATTTTGTTTTTGTTTATTAAAGTATTTTTTTAAAATTATCCCCAAATATGCCTGCTTATCTTACTAACCTATTTTCTTGTGTGTAATAAGACTTGATTACAATACAACCCCATGTTTCTGAAGCTAAAAATAGGGAATAAATTGCATCCTTGAGTATAATATGAGCGCATAATGTAAAGACATTCAATTACACTGATTCACAAAGAACAAATATTGCCAACATATCAAAAACATTTTGCAAACAATTGATAGACATCAACAAACTGTATTTTATTATCTATTGTGCTGAGTGTATTTGCAATCTTGCCATTTCAAATAGGCTTTTTCAAGCAGAGTAAAAAATTTCTGAAAACGTGTACTTGTATATAATACAACCCCCACTTTTTTTTTTTAATCAATTCACTCCAAGCAAGGTGATAATGCCACTAAGGTGCAAGGGGCTACTTGAAGTGAAAAAGAATAAGAAGACTTTAGAAGGAACTGGAAACCCAATGCTAAACAGGAAACAAGGGATAAACCTCCCTACTCCTATTCAAGAGGAGTGTGAACTGGATGATAGGCAAAGCTATCTACTCCTATTAAGAAAAAAAAATGATATAAAATAGTAAAAAAATTATAGAGTTTAGGCAGAGATATTAAAAGTATATAGTTGAGGTAGAATTTAGAAGGAATCGTAAACCAAATACTAAACAGGAAACAAGGGATAAATGTCTACTGTTCAAAAAACCAGGGAAGGGGGAGGGCGTATTTTTCATCCAGAATTTCTCATATTGTGCACAAGAAAATATAGTATTTACAAAGATTCATTTGGAAAAAAAAACATTTCAAATAAGAGGACCTGATAAAGTGTCTGAAGTAAGAGAAATTAATTTAAGGAGGGAACAATTTTTCAAATCTTAATGTTTCCCTATGTTAAAATTCTGCTCTTAAAAGGACACAAGCAGTTTGGAGAATTGCATGAAAAACAAATTTAATTTGAACACTTGATGCTACTCTGTGAGCAGGCATTCTTTGTGAATCAAATGTAGTATGGGATTTTGCTGCTACACTTTATGAGCAGTATAATTTATAAGCCTTTGTATATATGTCAAAAGAATTACTGTATTACCCATATGTTAAGACACATTTTTTTCCCCTGAAAAAATGCCCTCAAAAATCACTGTGTCTTAGCACTGAAATGTAAAGTTGTAGAGAGGAGTTTACCAACCCTCAAAAACCTCAGACAATTAACATTCATATGAAATAAATACCATATTATATATATATATATATATATATGATAGACTCTCCCGTTGGGATTCGACGTATGAGGGTCAAGCAGACCAGTTTCCAGGAAACTGACAGCCCGACACCAGCACATGAGATTTGATTATAGTGGTGAAGGCCTCGTGCAGGACCATCCACACTTTTTGGAGGGACGAATACAGAGACCTGGTGCACCGAATGCCACAAGGTTTCCAAACGACCCGCCGCAGGTTTTGAATTCAGAGTTGTCCTTCTCCTAGACCAGTTGCCATCCAAGGCTATAGAACCCAGTCTGTCCTGCTATTTTACCCATAGCTGGAGGGAGAAGAAGAGGATTCATACCTTTCCCAAAGGTATTAGCACGTAAGTGAATGTAATGGATTCGACTGGAATTCGAACTCTGCTCTCCGATTCCTCAATCCAAGCTGATATCCACTACTATATATATATATATATATATATATATATATATATATATATATATATCCCATTGATATCATACCATATATATTGCTTTTTTTTTTGTTTGTTTTTATTATTGATAAGTAGTAGGTAGATTTCAACTAGTACTGTAAGCCTTTCATGCATCTAAGCATACCATACCAGGTAATGTTAATTACTATAATAATACAAATGGATAGTTGGTAATATATTCATACAGTAATGTAAACATATAATGCAACCTTCACCTGGGCCTTTCACTAGCTGGCCAATGACCACCTCACAATGCTTTCCAAATTGTGCATTGTTGGTGTTCATGAAAAGCTAGGAAAGGGGTTAGGCATATGCTAACAAGATAAACACGATGAAAGAAAAACCACACCAAGAAATAAGAATGCCAACCTGGTTTTCTATATGTGTATATATTTTACTCAGGGCTTAATTTGCTCATCCAGGTGGGTAGGTAAGTGATACTAGGGACAACCTGTTATGTCAGCTCTTCCCTCAATCAATTCCTCACCTCTTGATGTGGTGGCTAACAAATACGAAAAGGGAGATCTCAGAAACGTGACCTGGACATATCCATCTCCTGCCAAGGGACCAGCACTCTCCATGATCCCAAGCATAATTTGTCATGACAACGAAAAATGACACTATAGAGTCAGTGACTTGGATTTGCGAGTAAGCTATTAAATTTTCAAATGTGCTTTTTCCAGAGATTTTCTAGCAATGTCTTGGGAATGTCTTACCACTTGTAGCATCTCCCAAATCCAAATTCAAGGCCTTATCATTCCTGTTGGAAGAACCCCTCCCCAATTGACCAGGTCTTCAAGGGTGTAGCCATACTCACTATGCTTAGCCAATTGCAGGTTGGTGAGGATATTTAACCCATAGTCAGAGGGTTTGAATTCAGAGTTGTAGTTTCTTAGCATATTGGAAATACATTACTTAGATGTAAACTAGAAGTTAGGGTACGCATTTCCCTACCCCCAGCTTAAATCTCTCAACATTTGTAAAGGGTTTCATGCAAAAACTATGTGAGAAGATATTGCCTTGAACATTCTGCTACAGAAATGAAAACTTCAGACTCCAATTGTATTTAAAATAAAGTATGATGTGCTCAAGCTCCAGGAAGACATCCTTACAAGGCTAAACCTCTCTTTCAGAGGAGCACTAGGGTTTATCCTTGGCCCCTGAAGGTTCTCCCCAAAAAGGGAAATACCTAGGAGTCTTGATAATTGTTTTTCTAGTCCCATGTATGCATAGTACTCCTACTTTAAACTTAACCTTGTGCCACATTCATTTTAAGGAAACAAGAAAGGAAACACAATGTGGGGGATCAATTTATCCAGTTGCTGATAAAGAGACCCCACCCTATTCTACGTTCACAGCAGGTGTCTGCAGCAAGAATTATTAGGTTGGTGCAAAAATAATGACGTAATAATGTCGTTTTCTGACGTAGTTTTTAACGTCAAAAAACGACATTATTACGTCATTATTTTTGCACCAACCTAATAGCCACTCTAAAGGACAGGTATACTCAGAAATGAGTAACTAGCCATTTTTATTTATGATTTATTATGATATTTCATAAACAAGTTTTTTTTCTTTAACTTGTGTCCTTTGCTGAAACTTTTGTGCTGTGTCTCCTATTATAATACCTATGAATTTGTCATGAGAGACTGAATAATCTAGGTAAGCAAAAAAGAAATGGAAAACTTCATTTCATGAATTTTAATAAAGCTCCATTTTTTTTAAATTAGTAAATGCAAACAGCACCAGTTAATATTTCTTCCTTATAAAAACTGTGTTGTAGCTTTGTTTACAAAATCCATGAAGCTCAAAGCATTAAATTATCTATATTTAAATCCCACCCCCCATTCTCTCTCTTATTTTACAAGTTGTATATGTGGGCAGTGTATCCATTATTAGCATGGACAATGGAATTTGCAGGCCAAGTTCAAATACCGGCCAAGGCATTCACTGAATTTCTTCATGTAGCAATGTGCAAAATAGCAGTGCAGACTAGGTACTCTAGCCTTACTAGTGCAAGCAGTCTGGTATGAACACAGAAGTTAAGCAACGATGAGCCTGGTCAGTACCTAGATGAGCGACTGCTTGAAAATAGCTGTACTATAAGCTTTGATGTGCAGGTGTTGTAATGGATAATGGCTCAAAATTGTTAATCGGAGAACAGAGTTCCAATTCTAATTGGGTTCGTTATATTCATATCATTTCTTCATGTCAGGGGATTGAATTCAGAGTTGTAGTGTCTTAGCATATTGGAAATACATTAGAGTCTATTTATGAATTTTCTTTTATTTAATGAAAGAAAGAAAAAAATTTGTACAAACTTGATAAAATGTTCAAAATAGAATATATGTTACACCATGATTTTACCTGAAAAATATATTTACTATTCTGTTTCCATCATCTTCCATCTTTCAGGTAACTTTAACCCTTTAGCATTCAACACCCCCCCTAATCCAACCCTGTAAATATCAGCTCTCAAAGCCAGACAGTTTGTGGTCAAAGTCTTACTTTTTGCATGATTTCCTACGTTATTTGTGATAATGTCATATTACAGCAGAGTACACATGGAGCAGATTACAGCAGGTTAAACATTGAGAGCCTATATTCACGGGCAAGGTTTGGGTAGATTGAATGCTAAAGTGTTCAAATGCAGAAAATAAGTACAAAAATTTTCAACTCACCCATTTAATGGGTCCAAAGCTATTGCTCTGGGTTGATCCAAATGTTCCCAAAACAATATCTTACGGCAAGAGCCATTTAAGTTACTGACTTCAATCCGATTGGTTTCGGAATCGGTCCAGTAGAGCTTCTCCCCTAACCAATCCAATGCGAGGCCATCTGGTGACAGTAAACCAAAAGTAATCACATTAGTGCTGGTTTGAGAACCATTCACATACGTCCTTTTAATCATCTCCAGGCTGACATCAGTCCAAAAGACTGAATTTTCTGCATAGTAGAAGTCAACTGCAGCAGCATCTTCAAGGCCACTGATGATCACCGATGAATTGCGAGAGTTAGCTGCATCAACAAGGCGTACATCCTTCCGGTTTGCAAACAGCAACAACGGCGAACCTGAAGAAAAAAAAAAAAAAAAAAAAAAAAAATGTTATGGTTTCATAAAAAAAAAGAAATGCAATTTATCAGCACTATTTACACTAGCTGAACCCACAGGGGTTGAAAACTAAGATTATCCCTTATATCTAGGCTTCTCTCATACTTTGCTCATGTCTGTGTCCCCTATTCCTTTATTACCCAGCAATATCCTTTTTCTTTTAAGTGTTAGACAAAACAGATTGGTTACAGATTGGGGGGGGGGAGAAGAAAATATCTTTTACATTGTCTTTTATTTTGCTCCATTTTAATGCAACTGCAATTATTATGCACTTCTATTCCAACATGTCATTCAGTTTTTCACTCCTTATTTTATATCTAGCCAATAAGCCTTACTTTTATCTCTCACTATTCCTCTTCACCAATGCACACACACACACACACTTACCTCCTAACTTTCCTCCTAGCCACACAGTTTCTCCCCTCCTCTCCCTTGCTTTTCCCCCAATTCCTTCATATGTAAGTTTCTTGGTGAGAAAGCCAAGAAAGGCTGGTGATCAGACTAATAATACATTGATCCTAGTAAGAAAAATTTAACAGTATGCCTACAAACAAGCAGAACAATATAGTTTCTCAGTCATAAAGCATAACAGATTTCAGTTCAGAAGTGCTAAGGATCAGTCAGATACTACACTACTATCCTAAGTAGAAAAGTAACTGTCATACAAGCAAACAGACAGAATAATAGATTATTATGTTAGAATGATGTAATCATTGCTTAGATTCAAACTTTTGTTTTTCTGCAATATATAATGTGGCAATTCAGATAATAAAATGCTATCTTCTAACAGTAGAAATATCTTAAACTCCTATTAAGCATAGTGCACTGACAATCTTTACAATTATGGATCTAAAAAGATCCCATCATAGAAACGTTGACATCACTTAATGTTTTTTTTCTATTTTTTTTTATGTCAACAAATGGCATTCCTACTTGATAATTAAGGTCATAAAATAAAAATATTTCAAGTTACTCAAATTCCTTTCTAATTTTTTTTTTTTTTATCATAAATTCTTTTACAGCATTAAATTGTTACTGCCATTTGAATAAAAACTCAGTTCTGAAGAGTTATAACCTGAATTTCTGTCATAGTTATCCCTCTTCACTCCCCCACCTTCTTTTGGCACTTTAATTACTTAGAAAAAAAATGCTTAAGACCAAATTTTATTTTTAAGATTTTTTCATTGTGGATTATATATTTGTATAACTGCCATTTAAAAGGAAAAATTAAACATTTTTCAATATAAATATATATATATATATATATATATATATATATATATATATATATATACACACACACACACACACCCCATCAGCCTTACATATGTCATTAGTAAACTCTTTGGGTCTGTTATCAACAAAGTAGTTTATCACCTCACCAGACACAAACTCTTGAGCAACAAATAGTATGGGCTTTGCTCCTCTAGGTCTGCTGCTGATGTTGTAGCTGTAACCCACACAATCTGTAAAGTGCTTGATGGTAGCTTTGTTACTAGAGTAATTACCTTAGATATCTCAAAATGTGGCATAGGTGACTGCTATATAAACTCTCCAGCTATAGCATCTCTGAAAGTTTCTATACAATTATCAAGTACTTTCTTTTAGATAGGGCCATAAAAGTCATTGTGAGACCAATGCAGATTTACCTGAATTCTCTCTTCCCAGACCTACTGTTTTTTTTGTTTTTTTTTCTTTTCATTTTTAACTAAACATCTGCCAAGATGATGCCACAGTTTATTGAAGCACTTCCAAAAATCATGATGATCAGAGCCTTGCAGCTGATCTCTCCTCTGATCTAGCACTAAGAGTTCAATGGAGGAAAAAAAAAACAACAAAATAACTCAAAAACCAAGTTAGTATCATTTCATTATCACCAATCAGATCATCAGTTTTTCTCCTGGCACAATAAATGCTTGAACTCTCAACAAGGACCCATGCTTTGAACATGTATTGGGACTCAAGCTCACTCCAGACTGCAAGTAGAATTCATATATATTTTAAAATCCATTGCTAAAGATGCTGGAAAAAATGGCCAGCTCATTATTCTGCTCCAGAAAGTATATGACTTTCTACTATGCTTTATCTTTACAAGTGTCGAATTAAACCCAAAATAAAGTATTGCTGTTATATTTGGGATGGAACAGCTCAATCTCCACTTTCCAGCCTTGATAATGTTCAAAATCTTTTACATGGTCTTGTGGAGATAACATTTTCTACTCTGTAGCCACTTTTCTCCACAGCTTTTCTCCCCTCACAAGAACTGCTACTTTGTGGAACAAACTCCTGCCTAGATGTTTCCCTGAACACTACAATCTGAACTTATTGAGATCAATGGCCAATAGTATCTGTCCTCTTTATCCTCAAAATCTATCTTCCATTTATATACACTGCATTCAATAACCTTTTGAGTGGCTCTCAAGTCTTGTTTTTGGTGAACTTTAGCATAAAAACTTCCACATTTAAGGAAGTTTGCTGGCATTTCAATTAAAAGTAGCCTTTACTTATACCAGAAATTGTCTGACAGTAACTCTGGCACTTTATATCATGCAAGTCAATATTTTCATAATATTTGTATTAACCAACAAATATTGTTAATGTTCTCAGGATATAATTATATAATATGTGAATATCAACTGGCAGCATTTTATATATCTCACACACATTGAGTTATGGAATTGATAAAATAGTACTCAACTAAATATACATGCCTCCCTCCTCACCAGTTGCATGACAGTTTCATACATGCGGCAATCATCAGGTACTCAGTAGAGTTGTTACTCAGCACCTTTGAGTACTATTTTATCAACACCAGGACTCAATGTGTGAGATATATATATATATATATGTGTGTGTGTGTGTGTGTGTGTCTCTCTCTCTCTCTAAGAGAAAGTAACATCAAAAGATTAACAAAATATTGTAATCTTGACAATGTTGGAAATATGCAAAAAATATAGCACAATAAAAAGAAAAAAATATTGGTAAGATAAGAACAAGGAAAAAATTGGCTTTAATATCACAAAGGGATTTGAGAAAAATTTAACAAGTAATAACCAAAACAGAAATTGGCCAGTAGAAAAATATTTTAATCTGGTGTTGCAAATATAAACAGTAAAATGAATATTAAGAATATTGGTTGCTTCCATGTATTTATGATATGAATGCTCAATGGATAAGCAACTCTTCACAAGACATCAAAGTCAGAAAGGTCTGTCATAAGCTTCATCACAATTGGAAATCCAACCTCAGCAGATCTATCAAGGTGAGATAGTTCCTAGCTACAGTAGAGCCTGTACTGTTCTATGGTTCCGGTACATAGACCCTCACCAAAACAGAAGAATCCTCTCTCGATGGAACCTATACATGAATGCGGAGAATGGTACTTGATGTATTCTGGAAGGAGCATGTCACCAATGCAGTATGGTTCTCTTCCTAATATCACCAGAGGTCCGAGAAAGGTGACCGAAAGTTGCTGGACATTGCATATGACGTGTGAATGAGGCATGAAATCAGGAAAGACAGGCTCACTCATTGACTGTCTGTACAATGACACTGGACTACATTCTGTTGATGAACTCAGAACTACCTAACTTGCAAGATCAAGAATATTGGAGAGAAATGTACTTGGCTCCGACTTGTGCCTTACCTATCTTACTATAATAATAAATAATTATCTCTTATTCACACACAACAAATATTAACTGGTTAATACCAATTTTATTGAGAAAACTAACTTGTATAATAATATCTGATATCATTCTGAAACTTTTATATACTAAGAGACAATAGTGGCCAATTTAGAAAGTTACAGTAGTCTTTTTTTTTTTTAAATATAACTACAGTTTGAAGTGACAAGAATATAATTTGCTTTAAACAAAAATGCAAGGATCTATTTAACTTTAGGTAGAATATCATACACATTACCAATCAAGCTTTGCACTTAAATAGCTTAGGCAAATTCAAGCTAGAGTCAAAATTTAATGATATATTCTTTTCTGTTGAAGAAAATCATCAGAAATTTAATCAACTGGACCTAATACCCAAAATATATATTAAAAAAAAAATGTAATTGAAAATTTTCAGTGTCCCCTCTCCTTCGTGCACATATATATATAGTCACATCAAAGTAAATATCACTTTAGTCCGATGTTCTAAGGGATGAAACATGTAACAAAAACTTTCTCTAAAATTGTTCTTGATATACAAAAATTTGTATATCTGGTAAAGACTCGCATGCTTAACACAAGAGTATTACTAATACTCAGTTCCTGTTCAATCAGACCTATGTTAAAGTTTGAAACACGCTAATTTCTTTTTATACTGGGTAAGCATTACCATACGTCATAATATATCTTCATGAAAAAAATTTGCTTTTGTAGCTTCGTGACATGTGTGAATTCACATTACTCCCAGGGTAGTGTGCGTGTGTGTGTGGGGGGGGGGGTGACAGTTACTTATGGTTAAAGACAGTTTGGGAATAAGCATTAATCTTTTTTGGCTAATTCTGACACTTCTATATTTAACAGAAGTGCTAATAAGAAATACCAGACAAATACAGTAAAAAATACAATAATGTTGGTAAGAGTTTTTTTTCTTTTCTCAATGTTCACCCAGTACAAGGCCCAAGAGCCACTCGAAATAGAGCGGCTACTGCATGAGTTGTATTAGCACAAGGGACTAGATAACAGGAAAGATAGACAACTAATTCTACAATTGAAGAGATCAAGATTTAATTAGCAGATAACATTTCAAAGTAAAGGCAGAGATGTTAGGAGTATAGACTTTAGATGGAACCAGAAACCAAATCCAAAACAGGAAACAAGGGATAAGTTAATCAGGCAATAGGCAAACCTATTTATTTTGTTTATCTCTTATGCTAAAGTAGAGAAAAAAAAAAAAAAAAAAAAAATCACAAAATCACTCCCAATTTTATATTCAATGCAAACAACCAACTTCAATATCTTTCAAAGCTTAAATTAAAAATAAATAAGCTCATTTCTTGTAGACTAATAGCTCTTTGAAGAAGTAGGTTTCCAGATACAAATCAAAGTTGAGTACATTATAGAAAATTTTAATTTTTTCAAAATTATTTGATTAAAATATTTTTCAAACTAGCACAATAATGCAAGACATCTATTTCTTTTTTTTTTTCTTAATCCCTCCCTCCCTTCACCCCCCCCCCGAGTAAAGCGCTTATTACACTTGGGGCATCACACTGCTAAGTTATAGCAGGATGTCATAGAAACGACCAAGTTCCAATTACACTGAGATGCCTGTTTTTAATGACGTTGGCATCTGCCAATCATGCCTGGCCTGATGACATCTCAGTGCCTAGTTTCATTTGCCATGTAAACAATATGGTTCCTTTCTGAAATCTGATGATCAGACCAGTGCTTTACAAGGCCACCACTGCTTCCATCCCCCATTTCAACCTCCTTCAAGCAGCAGCAGCAACTACAGACGATCTATATATCTCTTTCTCTTTCCAGATCTCATATTTAACATTGGTAGCAGGAACCACCACAGGGAAATGGAACTGACAGCAGGCATGTTTACTGAACCCCATTTAACCCTAACCTTTTCTTACACTTAAGAATTTATACTCAAGCAAACATACTTTTGGAATATTGAAAATTTTACAAGAAAAGACACTCCTCTTTGTTTAAAGTCAAGGTTTCTTTTCTTTTGTCCTGGGTAAAGTATGCAAATATAACCGAAAGCGAAACTTCACAACCTACAGACCAATACTCTACCAGTGAACAGTATTCTTGGATGTTTTAGGCACTCAATTTAATGGTTGAAACTTTCTATTAATGAAAAATATCTTCAGGGTGTAGGCAATCATGGCTCTCCACAATTTCCTGTCCATTGTAGCTCTTGATAAATTTTGTCTTTGTTATTTTTCTTAAAAACCTGTCCCACCAGCCATTTACTCAAGCTCATAAAGCATGTTATGTGTTGTTTTCCTGTCTCTCTTGCCTTCAATCTGTCCTATTTTATACAATAGTTAATTTTTGTATTAAAAAAACAAAAAACAAAAAACAAAAAACAAAAAAAAACTCATTTTGCATGTAATTAACTAACCATTTTAAACAATTAAAAAGGAAAATAAAGTCAGATTATGAAGAGATGAGCCGAGTATAGAAGAAACATTCAATATTGCACTATTCAAATAACAAGAGTCAAAACAAACCCTGTTTATATTGTTTTTGTTAACCTTAAACACTCTTTAGACAACTTCCTTCACCAAGGAAAGCATTTTTCCTGCCATTTCAGTTGACTCCAATCGTCAAATAAGAGTATATTTTAATTTCACAGTTGTGTTGTCACATCCTGCTACAGCAACAACAAAACAACCCTGACTTAAAAATCGAGATCAAGGCTATCGTTGTTTGCATTTGGGGAGCCACCATATATAGCAGTACGAGAAATGTTACTTATGAATAATGTAGTGTGCTAATGGTTAATTGTTGAAGACATCTCTTTACTTCCCTCATGTTTGATTAAGAATTATAAAGGATACAGAATTAGATAATAAAAGATAAGGATCTTAAATTTAGGCTGTTTTGGGGACAATGAATGACCTAACCAAATTTTCCACAAGTCAGATACTGTAATTAGTTAGAAATTTATTCAGTCTGCACTAATGACATTTAAATATCCATTAACATTTATTAGTTAAAACAAGTCAATAGGGATTTGCGTATTGCCCAATTCACACTTCTTCCCTATCAAAAAAAAAAAAAAAAAAAAAAAAAAAAAGAAAGAAAGAAAAAATTAAATGAATGTGTGAAGATCTATGTGTCACATCCCTTCAGGATATAAGCAATCATGGCACTTCACAAATTCCTATCCCTTGTGACCCTTAACAGTTTTCTCCTTTTGCTAACTGCCCCCCCCCATGAGGGTTAAGTTTTGCACACCTTCCTTCCTCATTATGTGTCCAAGGAATTTCAGCTCCCTTTTCCTGATTCTGAGTATAAGTCTTCTTTCTGTTGCCATTTTCTTTAAGACTTCCTTGTTGCTTACTTCTTCCATGGAATTTTCAGTATCCATCTGTAGAACCACATTTCTGCTGCCTCCAGTTTTCTCATCATCATGGGGAGATTGCCATATAAGATGAGGGATATCAATTAAACAACAAAACTCTTCCATTTTTCAGAATCTTAACTTTTGGAATGCGTATTCGGATCTCAGTGTCAAATTTTCAATCCTCTGTTAAAACACTTCCCTGATATTTAAACTTCTGCATTAGTTTGATGATTTTATCTCCAATTTGTAAGTCACATTTTGGGCTTTTTTTGCCTGTTTTCTTGCAGTTGATGGCTAATCTTTTTTTTTTCTCCCTTTCTTTTACTATCCTGTCTAAGAGGTCCTGTAGTTTTCTTTTTAGAAATGGCCATCAAGTGTCATCTGTGTATCTTATATTGTTAAGATTATGCCCACTGATAATATATCCAGGTAGGGTCTCTAGTTATCTTAAGACAGTGTCACTATAAAGGTTGAATAAATCTGGGGAGAAGACACATTCTTGTCTCATACTCCTTTTTATTTTTGTGTGACAAACTTGTTTTTTTTTCTGAAAAGTGATTAATTCCTCCAACAAGTCAATTCCCTTTATTCATATAGAAGAAAAAAAAAAAAAAAAAAAAAAAGTCCTCAAACTAAGGGCATCTAATATTGAACTATTTTTTTTTTGGTTTTATCCTCCCTTTTTTATTTTTAAGAGCTGGAGAGAGAAAAATATAGATATTAGAGATATGGTAATTTTTACTTTCATACCAACAAAAAGAAAAAAAAAAAAAAAAAAAAAAAAAAAAAAGGAAAAAGGTCAAAGACAGTTATTCCCTTGACACCACTATTACTGCATACACTTGGTAATGTTTATTTACAAGATTATAAAATATGCAAACCAATTACTATGCAATATTTATTATTTACCTTTTATAAAAGAAATAAATTTGAAAAAATAATCTTTATCCAAAAACTTATAAAAAAAAAAAAAAAAAATTACAAAATTATCAAAAAATGTAAATGGAAGAGATGTGTTCAATTTATTTTAATAAATTTATTGAAGAGAAAATGAAAAAAAATACCCAGAAAACAGATTTTTTTCAAAATTTATGATTACAGTTATTTGTCATTGTGTTTAAATTTTCTTGTTCAGACATTTTAATAAATTTATGAATAAAAATAAAATTTCATATTTATTTTTTTATACAATGGTCAATAATAAATATTTCATTATAGTTGGTTCAAATATTTTTATAATAGCATTTAATATCTTTTGTAATTCTCAAGAATAAAGAAAATGTATGAATGTGCTTTCATATGTTTGGGCTTTATTAAAATGCTAATCATTTTAAAACAAACATTACTGATGGAGTACAAGGTGTATACAGTAATAGTAGTGTCTAGTGAATAACCATCCTTTTGACACACTATTTGGGTGGGGGGCATAAAGGTTAAGCATTGCTAGAGATATTATCAATGAAACACTTTAAAAACTATAGACAAAGTGGAATAACTTTCAAAGTGAGGTCTATAGCAATAAAACTGAATGTATCTGATTTTAACCCAATAGGATTTCCTTTGTTACTGCTTATTTGAAAAGATCAATCACATTGACACAATGCTTTCAATTACATCTAATAAATTCTAAAAAATGGAGATTCAAGTTTATTTTAAGATTTTATTAATGCTAAGCTATTAGCTTGAAATCAGATTTCAATTTTCATGATAGTTAAGGATTACCTTTGTTTACTAAGGATCAGTTAAACAAATAAGTTTGTAAATAATTTCTTGAAACTGAGCAATAAAAGCAAGATATTCCTGTCATTTTATAAAACATGCATCCAACTCATATTTCAGGCTCTTTACAATATTTAGTATGACAAGTGACTAAGTAAACCCATCCTATTAAGTCATTTGGCACCAATAACTTTGTTTAACTTTTGGAAGGCATTTTTTACTATTCCAATATGCTTTTGAATTGTCAGAAAAGATTCAGTTTAGCTAACCTGATGGACAATGTAAAGGTCCAATTTAACATACATTGTAAATTGAACCCCTTGCTAAAGAAAAAAAAAAAAAAAAAAAAAAAAAAAAAGAAAGATTTTAGTGAATTATATTAAGATGGTACATCTTAATATAATTCACTAAAATCTTTCTTTTTTAAAAATAGGTACTATTTTTATAATAATTTATAGAGCATTGTATAAGAGTAACACTGTAAATTTTATATATAATTGGATATCCATCTGATGGCACAATTTTCTGTTTTGTATATTATAATTGCAGAATTAAACCAAATTCCCACTCTCAATGCATACAATTACAAGCTCTTCTAAATCAATATTTACTATGAAAACGTAGTCAATATGAAAGCAGTTGTATGATTGAAAACACTCAAATGTGATTGCTTATGGAGAATTCAAAAATTAAGTAGCCTGGTTTGAATCATACTTTCACCAATGTATCATCCAACCATGTGTGTGTGTGTGAAAAAAATAAACAAATTCCTTTCTAACTAGAGATGTGACCTGATGAACCAGGAAAAATATATTTTCTGACGAAATAAATTATAGTCATGGAACCTTAAGTTTGTCTGTTAATTATTTAATTGATATTTGCTCTGTTGTTACATTGAGCTCTTTGGAATTATCCATACAGATTACCAAACCCTTCATTACTTTACTATATATATATATATATATATATATATATATATATATATCAATCACTGTATGTGACTTCATTTGCTGTACAAAAAAGTTTACCCTACTACTGAAGATGGTTGGTCCCTGATGAATAGTATGTTTGAATTTCATAGTTGTCATATCCTGCTATCACAACAGAAAACCACTTTGAGTGAAATTAACAATAAAGATACACCAATTTAGAGCCCTTGAAAAAAAAAAAAAAATGCAGTGGAAAATAATAATAATGCAGAGTGCTAAAGGTTAATTTTACCTCTTCTTCAATTGATCTAAGCATCAAATTTTGATGTCCAGATGTATAAATTGTCCATACTTCAAATAACAGATCATACACAAAAATTACTCCCATGAAGATACTTCAAGAATATATATACACAAATATTTATTGGAAAAGGCATGAACCTATTTCATCTCCCTTTACTATGCACTAAATAGAAAGCAGATTGAGCCCTCAAGCCTTGAGTAGCAGGCAATCTAGAATGGAGACAAATGAATTCCATGAAGAATGGCAAGAAGAAACCAATCTATCTTCCCAAAGAAATTATGGCAATTAACAAAGTGCTAATTACCATATATACTCATGTATAAGCCAACTTTGTGTATAGTGCAACACCTGATATTTTTTTGCATGAATTTTAACCCCCCATCAGAAACAAAAAAATTACCTGCATATATTGCAAGCTCCTATTTTTGTGTAAAACCATTGATTATAAAAACTTGCACTATACTCAAGTATATACAGCAAAAGGAATCTGGAGAGCACCCCTGACCAATAGATACATGCATTTAAATTTGATTGTTTTTAAGACAAATACCGATAACCAAATGGAATTTATATAAAACAAAAAACCGATTAAACCCCAGTTCATCCATATCCAAATCATTATCTTTTGTTTCCCTAGAAAATTATCCTGCAATATAGGAATACAATTTCAATAAAGTTAATTACAGAAAGTAATTCATTTTGCCAACAAGGCATGTATTTATTGCATGAAGCAATTACAATCTGAAACAATGTTTATCAAACCAAGCAACTGAATAGTGAACATTTTTTTTTCTTTTCTAATTAATAACAATGCTTTGTTGAGGTTATGGTTTATACAAAAGACCTTGAATGTGCTGCTAGGTTTCATGGTCATGTATTCAGAAACAAAGTGTACCAGAAATGGCAACAAGCCAAGTCTCCTTTAGGGAGAGATAGCAGCTGTATCAGAGACACTCATCAGCTTTCCAACTGGATTGGACAAGTAAGCCAACTTCCTGATAATTCATCAGGAAGCAACTCAATTTCCGAAGATATTATCAATTTTCCTGAGCAATAGAAGATTAAACAGAAATGTCATTTTGACCTTAAAAAGGAAAAAATAGCTGCATGCATATATATATATATATATATATATATATATATGAGAGAGAGAAATTTCTATTCAGGTTTAACTAAATTGCATTTGTTTGTATGTCAATAAAACTTAGAAAAATTATAACTGGAATGAAAAACATTTCATATTTTAACAATTCCAGTGTTTATATGAATGGCATTTGTTAACATTTACAAACCTAACTCTACATTATTCAAAGGGTTCATCAACTCCAAGTTGAGGTGCAGAATACAACTTCAGCTAAGTAACAAATTTTATATATATATATATATATATATATCTCTCCATCCTGAAGATTGCATTCATCACTAATAGTAATGATTGAAACAGGTTTAAGCATGTATTCAGTACTATATAAAGTCCACTGTGTGATGATGGTATTGGGTAATAGCATTTGTTACTCATAAGTACTATGCCAAAGTTATGTATAAAAGCAGTGATCAGTCATGGAAGTTTTGGCATTAGAAGGTTGTGTACCAATTGGAAATTCATGGACATATGAGAGTAATGAAATCTTACAAGCAACCAAACAATCTGCAAAATAAAGCCTGAAAAAATTGTTTTTTTTTTGTATCATAACAATGCAAGATTCCATACATCACATTCAACAAATAGTGAAAAGCCCAAAATTCACAGTTAATACACACACTCATTGCAGCACCAGTTTGGCACATTCAGACTTCTGGTTGCTTCCAAAATTGAAAGTCAACAATTTTCATCCAATGCCAAAGTTAAAGTTGCTGTGTGCAATTGGATCAGAAGTTGACCAGAAACTTGCCCAATAGATGAAGCAAAATTGATAAAAAATTTTTTTTTTAAATGTTAGCACTAAATGGTGACCATGTTGAAAATTTAATTTTGAAGATAAATAAATTTACTTCATTTTGATAACCAGTTTCATTATTTTGTCTGGTCTTTATAGGATTAAGACTTTACTTAACATCATCAGTCCCTTAACCGTTTCAAACATCAGGGTATGGGGTCCTAAGGCCAAAGGAAAAAATCTCCTCCAGGATGATCTGTTGGCAGTGGCCCTCAGGGGTTCTGGCATTGTCATGTTTGCCCACTCTTTGATATCGTCTAACCAGCTTTTGCATTGCTGTCCCAGCTTGCATCCACCTTCAACAGTACCTTGCAT
>OZ010599.1:93134301-93221801 GCA_963932145.1 Acanthosepion lycidas
TAAATCTTTATAAGGGGTCAAGCCTTAAAAAAGGTTAAGAACTCCTGTTCTACAAGTTGTGTTAAGAAACCACAACCCAGCACCTATTTATTATCTGTGAATTAAAATATCCTATAAGATTATCTGCTTGAATTAGTACAAGTATTCACTTGCTGATAATATTGATACAAATATGCCAGAGCACATGTAAGACATGTGACGGTGCCAAAGATAATACTGAACCTACCACAAATGTTATTTAGTTCATTCAACTTCATGAAGTGGGGGTGAGATGCTTACTGAAATCTCAAAACGTACAGATGTTCATACTCAGAAGTAAATAAGGATGGGGGAAGAGATAGGCATTAGTCAAATGGTATTAAACAGTTTAACATGCACCCATACAAAAATTGACAGTAGATTAAAATAAGTTTTCAGTAATTCTTGCTCCACGTTTTACTACTGAGCTATACCAGAACTGAAAATCAAAATAGGTGATCTTAACCAACAATCCTACTTGCCAGAGAGAACCAGAAAAAAAAATTCATTAATGGAATCCTTTCTAAATATAATTTTAAATACAAAAGACCAAATATAGTTTAAGAGTTCCTGTGGGAATATTTTACAATTCTGATATGCCTGACAAGTTAATGGTTCCTTAACTGATAAAAGGAGTAATTTTTTTTCTCCATTTGTTACATTTACCAATTTATTTAAAAAATAAAAGACTATTTCTACACTATTAACCTTTTTAAGAATAAAACTGTCCAACACAACCAATAACAATGCAGGTGCTTTCTGTAGTCGTCACAATTTTCTGCCATTTCTTTGTATGCTACTTGACCCAAACAATCAACCTAGTTTTGGTTTCTTTCACTTTACTTCTCAGAGGCTTGTCATCTTTTCACATTCCTTACAATCTAGAGTTGACATCTTTTATGATAAATAGCCTCTATTGATAAATGTGTTAAATCAATTTCTTTGCAATTATTTTAAATCAAGTTGTTGTTCTTTGTTGCTCTTTACAAAATTAGTTCAATATTAAATGGAATTTGGAAGCCTTGTATTTGGTTTATCTTTATGATTAAAACAAGGTACTGAAGACTAAAAATTCAATTCCTCAGGCTTCACTGATCACCATTGAAGTTACCTTCAGCATCCTGACTCTAGTTTCAAGTTTCATAGAGAGGCCCTCCAGCAATCGCTCTATCCACTCATCAGGGTGTGTGTGTGTGTGTGTGTGTATATATATATATATATATATATATATATATATATATATATATATATATATATAAAGATGTATAATAGTATCTGAAACAAAAGTGAAGATGATAAAACAAAGAGTAGTTTATTAAAAATGTATTTCACCGAGAGCATCTGCTCTCTTTGGCTTGATCAAGTTAGAATGAAAAAAAAAACAAAACTGTATGCAAGGAAGAATACCTTGGGATCTATGAGGATAAGTGGGGACCATATATATTTATATCTATAATTCTCAAAAAGAGTGGGTGTGTGTTCGTGTGTGAGCGAGATCAGATGCTTATGCATTTCCATGAAACTTATTGCTTGATAGATAATTCTTCAATGCCAGTTTTGTGTTCAAATTGTTGGCAACAATGGCTCTCCACTACTTCCTGTCCATTCAACGTTTTATTATTTACTATCTGTTCTTAGATACATGTCTTTCATAAAAATTTTAATAAAAAGTTTAAATTATTACAATAATATTATTATTATAAAGTTAAATTTATATAATTAATTATATAAATTATAAATAATAATTATTAATATTATAATTATAAATAATTATAATTAACATATCTGTGAAGAGAACCTGAAAATGTAATCTATATCTATAATTCTCAAAATGTGTGTGTATAAAGCAACACCAAGAGGCAACAGTATTTCATGCTTGAACACAATCTTCAGGCCAAGCATGAAACAGACTGATACCGCTTGGTGTTGATTGCTTTGATTGCTTTGTCCAGTTTTATATCAACAGATGTTCCATCTCTGATAGTGAGCACTTTAAGCCACACACACACATATATATATATTACACGGTCCATCTTTAAAAATATGGAATCAGTAGATTTTCCTACAGTAAAATAAAACCCCTCTACTTAGGCACTAGCAAAATCTTAGTAGACATTGAAGTTAAAACCCAGAGACAACAGTCTATTTCATGCTTAAACACAATCTTCAGGCAAAGTATGAAACACTATTGCCATTGGGTGTTGACTTCAGTGTCTATTTTTATATTTATATACACTATCCCTGATATTGAGGACTTTAAGTCATAAATATAGCATACTTTAATACATACATTCATATAATAAAAATATTAGATTGGTGCAAAAATAATGACGTAATAATGTCGTTTTTTGACATACTTTTAACGTCAAAAACGACATTATTTTTGCACCAACGTAATAATAATAATAATAATAATAATAATAATAGAAGCTTTTGTTTCACATTGAATATGGAATAGTTAGGGAGGAGCTTCAAAGTATTTGCAATGTATTTCTCCTCTTCATGTAAATATTGAAGGCTGCAAATTCTGACTGCTCTTAAATAGAATCTAAGAGGTATTCTGGTTTTTAGTTTGTTATGATAATAGAAATTTATGAGATCATATTTATTTTTGGTTTTTGATGAACACCCAGTTTTAAACTATATCCTCCGTGGAACTGATTTATCTGATCTCGTAGATAAACTAAAAGTCAAACATACAACAGAATTTATATATGAAATGGAAACAAACAATACTTTACCTTTCCTAGATATCATGCTACACTGCATTAACAGTAGCTTAAAACTGTCTTCTGAAAATCAAATAATAATGATCTCAAGTTTCTATTCTCATCATAACAAAATAAAATCTGGAGAAATTATCAAATCAAACTATTTAAGAGCACTCAGAATTTGCAGTTTTCAGTAATTAGATGAGGAAAAATACAAAAAAATACTTTCACAAACAATATATATATATATATATATATATATATATACACACACACACACACAACTAGTTAATGAGAATAACATTATTTGATCTAATAATGCATCCCTCCACTAGTTATACAAAGAAACACAAACAATTTACATTTTTTTTTCAGTTTTAAGATAATATATACAATAGTGAACAATTTTTTCCATGTTTAAGCAGTTTAAAATGCTACTGAACAAAAACTGAAACAAATTTTGTAAATACACTGATAGAAAAATAAAATTGCAACATCCTGAAGACTTCTTTCAATTTACTATGAGCATACAGGATGGCAGTAAATGATCAAATATAAAGCTATAAAAATATGTACTGAGTGAAAAATAAGAGCTGTATCAACAATATTCAGATTGGACATTATCCTTGGATGCTAACATAGGCCTGTACTCTTTCAGAGCTTCTCTAAATTTATAAGTCTTCAGCTTCATATATTTATCCAAACACTTACACAAATGCAGAGTCTCCAAAACTCCAGGCCTTATAACTTCCTGCCAGCTGGTTGAAATGATATCAGAGTCATATCATAATCTGTCTGGGGTCATTTCCAAGTCAGACACCTGCACTTCCTTACTGAGCATGAGATCATTATATCACATGTACAAATGGTGGTAAGTATCGTTCTGCAATTGATTATTGCACCTGTTGACACCTTACAACAAAATTTGAAGGTGGTTAACTAAATGAGTCAGGTATTGTCTTATACATGTCCAATGAGTACAGGTCTGGCAATTTTGCTAAAGTGACAAGTTGTCAAACATCTTACTGAGCCTGTTTAGTAAGGCAGGCACTATCCTGTTGGAGCAACACATTGCCTTCCTGCTGCAGAAATGGCTGTAAAACAGGTTGAACCATGTTCTAGATGTACATGATACTGTTCAACATTCTCTCCACCAGCACAAATGTAAATTGTAATTTATGGCATCCTACACTATGATGCCTAAGGGTTGGGTTTGTGTGCCCTGGGTGAATGCACTACCTAAAGCTATATCACACATACAAATGACAATTACTGGCATAAAAGCAGAACTTTTAGTCATCCCTGAGTACTACAGAGTACCATTCAATCCCTTAGGTGACTCCTCCCTCACACTACCACTGGAGAGTTGCATGATAAAGTATAACTAGTGGCTCGATATAAGATATGTGTCCCTGTAGTTTTGCTACAAGTAAATGGTCTTTATTCATGCACCTGGGACCAGGCCATATTCGACACCTGTCATGCAATTTGCATTTGCTACTCTTACATCAATCTTGGCAAGCAACTTTACTATGTAGTCATCCAGAACCTATCTACAAGTGCCAGGATGTTCATAAATGAACACCCTGGCACTTGTAGATAGGTTCCACTGCAGCCAAAATTCACAGCAGTTTTGTTTAAATGACCATGCAGCCTCTCAAAGGGTTCTAATTGCACAAAAAGAGCATGTGTGCATCTGTAGTATGATGCCAGGGTGTGCTGGACTTCATAACGCTGAACTTAATATACATCCCCATACTCTAGTTAGTATCGTAGGTTATATCACAAAATGACCAAAGCCTTAAAACGTATATAAGTATTAGGTTGGTGCAAAAATAATGACGTAATAATATCGTTTTTTGTTTTTTTTACGTTAAAAAATACACCAAAAAACAACATTATTATGTCATTATTTTTGCACCAACCTAATAGTAGCAGTTACATTTTTATTTAAAAAAAAAAAAAAAAAAAAAAAAAAAGTGATAATTATTATGGGACAGAGTTATATAAAATACTACTCCTGTCTTATATTTGTTAAATTTAGTGTCCAAATTGTGTATGCAAATCCAAGGCTTTCCTACTCTTGTTGAAGAAACCCATGCTAGATTGACCATGTTAATGAGACTATTTAATCCTTATTTGGAGGTTTTGATTTAAAAGCTGTTGTCCTCTTAGACCAGCTGCCACCCAAAGCCATAGGACCCAGACTGTCCTGCTATTTTCCCATAAGGGTATTTTGCACATAAGTGAATGTAAGAAACTTGATGCAGACTCCTCAATCCAAGCTGCTATCCATTATTCTACAGTGCCTCAGATGTGTATACAAATGTTAACAATTCTTATGGAATAGGAGATTTTTCATCATGCTATACATTTAACCATATTGAATTACCAACATCTTTAATATTCATTAATGGTTGTATAATGTATCAAGTGCAACTTGCTGTACTTTCTTAAGTGACTATACACAAGCAAAATAGCTATGATAAACTGCCTTCATTACCTTCTATAATAAATGATATCAGTCTATCTACAGGTTTCATTGCTTCTGGGTTAATCACATTGTATTTTAAAGAGATTAGGAGTTTGTATAAACTGATGCAACTATACCTATGCGTGTTCACAGCAAATACTGTTGATTAAGCAGTAGGCAAGGCAGCAGTGTCTTCTTCCAATAATTGCAGGGAGGAGACAAGAGTTTAATCTCGTTTGTTCACTCTGACCCAATTAAATGAATTGGTAACCCAAATAACTAAAGAGAAATATTATAAAGAAAGACTGCTGAAAAGTTCCTGGCCTAACCTCTTTCTTAAGAAAGAGTATTCTGATAGCTTGGTCATTGAAATACTGCTTGGGAGAAATGTATCAGATTTTTTCAGCACTACCTTGGATACTTAATTTTTTTTTTTTTTTTTTTATTATTATTGTTATCACCCTATGTAAGGCAGTAAAACCAAGAGGGGTTACAGGATGGGGAAGAATTAAGAACAGAAACATTAATATTAAGCAGGAAGTGAAAAGAGTAATCAAGAGGACAGTAGATAGCAATTGACATTGCATTTAAATTTTTGAAGATTAAAGTTGGCTAGAAATCCAGGAGCCAGAAGGCAGTCCACAAACAAAAAAGTGTGAGAAAAGAAACTATTAGCCTAGAACTTATGGTTCTATGCTAAAATTTTCTTTTAAAGTCTTATTGTGGTTTCTCAAGAATTGGCTAAAATTGATTTTTTTTTTTTTTTTTACAGCTTAACCTTTTGCCAGTTATTTAAAGCCAGAAAATATTTTTAGATTGTAAGAATGTTATAGGAGGTAATAATTTACAGATACAAATTTTACTAATTAATCCATAGCTGGGGGGAAGATGCATTCATACCTTTCCCACAGACATTTCTGTGCTAGTGAATATAACGAACCCAAATGGAATTGGAACTTGGCTTCCCAATTTCCAATTTTGAATTGTTATCTATTACACTACCTGTACATCCAAGCTTACAACACTCAGTATTCCCAATTGGTCACCCATTTAGGTGCTAAAGGCTCAACGTTGCTTAATTTCAGTGATCATATGAGAACCAGTGTTTAAACATGATATGGTCATAAGCCAGCTTAAGTAAAATAATCTAGTATACTTCACACCCTGGGTTTTGATTTGAAAATGTCACTGTATAGTACACTATATGTTGATTAATACTGACCACTGATTTTATTGATAACAATTTGTTAAGGCTTCAGAAATATTAGAACAGTGATTAGTGTTCTTCCTTGTAATACGTAAATTTTCGATGATGACCTTTCAAAAGTTGTAATACCTTTTATGCACACTCTCCTCCATTTGACACACTCAGAAACCACTTCCTCAAATGAAAACAGAGGAGGTATCAATAGAATTTGGATTTTGCTTAAGATTATCCTTGTACCTCAGCAGTGGTGTTCTTCCCAATTTCTAAGAACAGTCAAGGAGTTGGCTGTACATATGAATTTTCAGTGGCCTTTTATCATTCATATGCACAATATAACCATTTTTCTATGCCTCCAATTTCACTTAGACAACCGATTAATATCACTTATTTTTCATTTCCAAATTATCACTCCCCTCCACATGCATATGTAAACAAACTAAAGTATAGGTAAAGCTTCCAAATGCAACTCCCAACACAGTCTAAATGAAAAAAAGAGTAAAGGAGCAAACAAAAAATAAAAGACAGACACCTACCTATGCAATAATCCAAAGTGCTTAATGTCTATAGCGAATTAAGATAGTAGTAATCTTAACCAACACCACCACACAGAGAGACTAAGTCTAAATTGCTACTCCAAGTTTTTTGCAGCATGATCAGACAAGTTTGTGTCATTGGTAAGGATATATATTATTCACACAACAAACTTTTTAAGTTTATTAATAGATTTCAGTTGTCACTAGAGCAATAAATACCTTTATAGGCACATGAAGTTATTACAAATTTTTGTATTTCTTATTAACCACAACTTTGTAGTCGAAACAGAAAACATTAATGACAGATGGTAGTAAATATCAGAAAAACAAATACAAACACCAGGACAAGTCCTGAAGTTATTTATTACTTAACTTGAACTCTAAGGTCAAACATTTTTCTGCTTAGTTGATAAGAATCACTTAAAAATTCCATGCACAACTTCACAAACACCAATTCTTCACATATGCTAAACAAATATCATCTGAAATGTCACAGAATGTCAACAGTAATCAACAGATAAAGTTTTCACCTAAAGTCTAAATATACACCCAGGATATTTTACACAAACAAATAATGTTTCATTAGTCAAAGCAGAAACATTTCACATCTTTATTCATTTACTAATTTCTATAATATTGTATCTCATTAAATTACACAGAGTAATCAAAGCTAACAAGTTCCGAAATAAATTATTTTTGCCTGATGCATATGTTACATACCGGTTAATTAAACAATATCCTAGCCTTTCACATGTGACAGTTTTCCATTAAAATACAGTATCAGTTCTATTGTAGACATTTAGACAGATAAAAGGAAAAATATCTATTTAAATATCATCATCCCCATGACTTTTGTAATCATAGGGAGAATCCAAATGCAGAAGCCACATTGAATCTCCTCCACAACAGTATCAACAGCAGCCATCAACAATTCTGGTATAGTCATACCTGTCCATTGTTTGACATCAGCCAACCAGTTTTTGCATTGGTGTCCTCTCCTACATCCACCTTCAATGGTGCCTTGCATGATGATCTTGCACAGGCTGTTGCACCTTGTAATATGTTCAAACCACACCATTTTTTCTCCGTTTGAGGTGGCAGGAAGAGGTTCCTGGTGGCCCACAAAGCTTTCAACCTTTTTCTATACAAACTCATTTGAATATAAGACAACTTAAAATATTTTTCGAATTTATTTGTCCAAGTAGGAAGAATTAGTCAATTTCTATTAAGTTAAACAAGATTTTAATGCTAACATTACTTTGACAAACATCATAGTCATTGCATTTTTATTATTGTGCAAGAGATTATAGAACTTTTTACAGTATAAAACAAACTAATTATATAAGATATCCAATCTAAGACCAGCACAATAAAGATATTTTTTAGTTACTGATCAAAATACTCCTATAACATACCCAAGAATAACTGACATTACAAAAAAAAAAAAAAAAAAAAAAAAAAGTAATTCAAGAATATAAATTAAACTATTTGTAGAAAAAACAAAACAAAAACACCCCCCACCCAAAAGGTATCAGGAATGACAGCTCATTATACAGATCCAGAGCCTCCTCACCCCTTGGTTTAAACCTCTACTTGATCGACTATATCTTCAGGGGGTGTAACCGTACTCACCACACTTGACCAATTACAGGTTGGTGAGCCTTATTTAACCTATGGTTGGAGGTTTTGAATTCAAAATTGTCCTAGTATAGAACCTAGTCTGTCCTGTTATTTTCCCATATATGGGGGGGAAGGAGATGTGGTTTCATACCTTTCCAAAGGGTATTTGTAATTAAGTGAATGGTTAGATTGCTTTGGATAGTAGATGTTATAGAGTTAGCAAGTAGTATTATATATCGATTGTTATCTAGTTTTATAACATCCACTATCCAAAACAATCTATCCAGTATAAACAACATCAAAATAATTATAACAATGTAACAAACTCAACTAGAACTTTAACTTGGCTCTCCGATTTCTCAATCGGAGTTACTACCCATTACTCCAGCATGCTTCCATTACCTTCAGTAGCTAAATGATTGAATATTATAAAATTCAAAAGGTACTTGTAAAAATTAAAAGGAAAATTCATTTGAAACACACAAGAGAAAATTCTATTATAAAATTTCTTTAAATACACATTCATCTAGTAAAAGAAAAAATTTGTGTAAGATTCTTTCAAAGAATAGACTACAGCTATGTTATAATATTGTGCAAGTGTGTATAAGTTTTACCTCATTCACACATAATTACCAGAATATCTGATAGAAGAAAAAATATACAGTACATTTCCGTGTATAAGGCAACCTTTAGACAAGATGAGGTTATTAAAAAAAAAAAAAAAATTTTCATGAATTTGTCCTATTCCGACTGTTTGATTATATAAAGATAATGTTATTGGAAAAATCTTGTTACTGTATCCTTAGAAATTCAAAATAAATGAAATAATACTTGTACTTCACAAAAATACCACTAATAACAGTAAGGTAATAGTACTTTTCATTGTTGTGAATGCAATCATAACTGTTTACATTTTCTCAGCTGAGCTTGCATGGATACAAGTTGATTTTATTGATATGGAATTATTCTTCAAATAAGCAATTTACTATGAAGTTATGTCAGTAACATATAACATAGAAATGGTTTTATTACTTTTATTACCAGTTTATTTGATAATGTGAATCTTTTCATGTACATTATTGGTTACTGCACCGAGGCTGAGGTTAGAAACACTCAGAATTTAAGGTTTCTTTTTTAGAATACAAGATGACTCCCAATTTTTTAAGAGTGATTTTTGGGATTTAAAGGTTATTTTATACACGGAAATATATAGTACTTGGGTAGAAGAGTAAACACAAAAATGCTAGTCATAACAGAAGTAATGTCATCTGAAAAGCCATTAAAAAGATTTTTAAAAATACTTCAGTTACATTCAGAACAAAGAATTGATTTTTTTCCAGCAATTTCTCATGAAGCTGGAATCAAAGGTGAATATCTGACCTCCTTTTGGTCATTTGTTGTCAAAGAACATTAACTCTATTCTCATGGGACCCATCCTCCAAAGCTGCACCTCCTACATTGTACTAAGGAAGAGGAGAGCTAAGGTCAAACCCTGATGCTTGTGACATCCCAAAGGGAAGTGCTGAAGTGACAAATTTTTATTGCTCCCACATGTACAAATGTGTGTGTTACCACATTAAAGTGACCCCCGAGTCAAATTTGCCTTTCTGCAGAGACAGATCAAATCCCCAAACAGGCAAAAATTGCTATTTTGCTGTCAGTATTCAAATAGTCTAGAAAGTATGCTTAGGTTTCTAATTTTTAATGGAAGCAAAAAATATTTTCTATTATATTAAACCATGCATTTTCTTATTTACATTCAGAGTCTAATGTCTTCATCTTTTTTTCTTTTTTTTTTTTTAAATATATACATTACAGTGTTTTGGCCATTGTACCCTCTGGCCTTCTTCCTGTATCTGTTTATCCAGGTAACTTTTAGGGAATTTCAAACTGAACCTTTTATTTAATCTCCGTCAGTTATGTGCCATGTGTGATACACGCTTAGGCCATCATGTATCTTTCAATACATGACTGAAGAGGGTCCCCCCCCCCGCTGTAGGTTCTTTCTGTAATAGACCAGTTGCCATCCAAGGCTATAGAACCTGATCTCTCCTACTATTTACCCATAGCTAAGGGGAGAAGAGGATTCATAACTTTCCCAAGGGTATTAGCACATAAGTGAATGTAATGTATTCAACTGGAATTCGAATACGACTCTCCAATTGTTTTCATTTCACTTTCCATAATATCCAGTCTTGTTCTTAGATTAAATTCAAATTTAAATGGACATTATTTGAATTCACTGATCCACTAACCTACAAAAATGCTTAAGAAAAATAGAATTCTACCTATTTTTCAATTTTTAACAACTTTTGTAGATTACTTCATTAGATCTTTAAGTGACAACATCTGTCAGAATAAAAAATTTTTTTTTTTTTCCATTTTAGAAAGGGAGGATATATTTATGATATAAATACAATGTTAAATCAATCCTTGACATGATTGATAATTGCATATTATCACGAATTGGGAAAGTCGTACACAGTTATCAATAACAAAGTTTCAAAGTTAACATTTGTAAATAAAATCAAAGTACAAATAACTCTTTGACCATTAATACTCTGCATTATTAACATTACTTCCTTTTCTACTGCATTCTTTTTCAAGGCCTCTTAATTGCAGTATCCTTACTGTTAAATTTCACTCAAAGTTGTTTTCTGTTGCTATAGCAGGATATAACGACACAACCTATGAAATTCAAACAAATTCAAATTCAAGGATCAGAGTCACTTTCAGTGGCAGGATAAACATTTTGTAAAACAAATAAAGTCACATACAGAATGATAAAGGTTAAGAACTCAAGTATCAATCTGACAGTGCATTTATATTCTAAAGAGGACCCCCTTCAAAAATGATTTAAAAATAAAATCTAACAAATATCTCAAATCTATTGAATGTAAATCTACAAAAATTATTCCCTCAAAAATTCTTCTTTTTTTTTTTTTTTTTTTTTTTTAATGAGCAGACTAGTCAATTTAAGTATTGCCAAATAATGTATTTAAGGACAACTCCTCATCACAGAAATTCAAACAAAAATGTATTTTCTTGTTTTTAGTATTAACCAAATATTAATTTTCAACAATAGTGATAATCCCACAATTGTCATGAAACAAACAAGGTACTTTTGCAATATATTAATATAATAGAAATTTACAGTCACCCATCAAGGTACTCACCAGGCTCAACATTACTTAACTTCGTTGATCGAAATTTTCCAAGCGTAGCTTAGATGTGGCACAAGGCCGAAAGTATGGGTACCCAGTGAGAATCAAACTCACTAGTCAGTCGTAATTGTTCTAGCAAGACGAGTTTGCTAACCATTACCCCACGCCAAGGTGCCCCAAACGATTTTCTAAGCACAGCTTAAATGTGGCACAAGGCCGAAAGTATGGGGCACCCAGTGAGGATCGAACTCACTACTCAGTCGTAATTGTTCCAGCGAGACAAGCTTGCTAACCGAGGTGCCCAACTTAACTTCATTGATTGTACAAGAACTAATGTTTCAATGTGATATGTCTGTAAGCCTATAATAGAAATTTACAAAAATTATTAATTGCATTATTTTTCAGTTTCTATTTTCCCCCCAATTTATATTACCAAAAGTAGAGGAAGTTATTTTGCAACTTGGGAGTCTTCAAATGCTTCCTATAAATTTTTTTAAAATAAAACTTTTACAAAATTATTGAAACAAGACCATTCAATATTTAACTGAATAAAAAAGTGTAGAAATTTCCTTCTGTAACTTCTTATAAAGACAATTTTTCTTTTAAAACTTTTGACTTCTTAAATCTAGTTTTTAAGAGTTGTTATGATGATGATGATCATCATCTCAACAGACTATTTCAGGAGACAAGGAACAGGTTAAATCACCACAAGTTGCACTTTTAAGGGGGAGATCAGCAAGTTCTAGTCAGCAATGTTGCTAGTCATTACAGGAGTCATGTATAGGATTTGTGAAAATTCCTCCAGAAAGTATTAAAGCAAAAAAGGTCAGTCCTTTCGATCAAGCATTGTTAAAACATTAACACAAACTATACGACTGGCAGGCAGTCTTAAGCCATAATTGTTATCTAACATGTTCTAAGGTTTCAGATTATATTGCATGCAATTCAAGATTATACACCTGCATTACCACAATTCTATTTAAGTTTTGCACAATTCAATCTACAAATAGACATGAAGGAAAAAGTTTGTAGCTAATCTGATCAAGATGCTTCAGGCAAAGACTTTCACCCTTAAAATTTCCATTCTAGAAAAGTTAAAAAAATTTATTATATTTTTAATAATGTATTCAGAACATCTGAATTATTTTCTAGTCAGCCATTCTAAGAGTTTCAGCTTAATAGTATAATTTTCTGGATTAGCATTACTATTGTGTTAGTTAAGACACAGCAGTGATCATTTACTGAGAATTCTCAGAAAAAAAAATAATTTACAAAGTGAGCTGCTGATGACCTAGCACTATTCTATTGAGAGTGTGTTGGTGTACTGCATCATTGTTTAGTATGCCAGTTGCTCAACAGTAGACAAAAAAGCCCTCTAAAGCATTATAATATATTGCCCAGAAAATAACTGACTACCTTCATTGGATGACATTTCTAATTCTCGTTGTTGCAGCATAGCAGAAAACAATGAAAGACAACACGGATCACAGGTACCACTTGTTTGAACTGTTACACAGATAGTGACACTTTAGTTCTAAGACTAAAGCACTTGAAGGACAGCTTTTATCTTTGGACTTTGCATAAAAATGAACATTGCCACACATTGAGAATTTTAAACATATTTTAAACATTGCTTTTCTTTATTCAATGTTGTACATGTTTTTGGTTGTGTGTGTGTTTATGTGTCAGTGCATCTGGGGATTATTCAATTTCATTGAGCATTGCACATTAACAAGAAAAATAAAAGATTTAAGGAAAAAAAGTTTAAGAGTCTTCTATGTGCAGCGTCTCAGAAAATGGGCAATCATGGTCCTCCACAACTTTGTGTTTTTTGTTGTTTTCAAGTCTATTTAAAGTACAAAACTTAACCAGACCTTAAAACAAAATCAATCTCACAAACATACGTTTTATAAAATAAGATTTGTTTTTATTCAGAAATGTCCTAAACAGGTCATAAGATTTATTTTGAGGTCAACTTAATTCTGTTTGACTATTTTAGTTATATATGGTCCAACTAGTGATTAAAACAATTGTTTTCATGCAAATTCTAAATTCAGTGCCTAATATATGCAAATATCTTAATATTGACACAAAATGATTCCTACCCCACATTTGAACCAAGTAAAAATCACTATTAAAAAAAAAAAAAAAAAAAAAAATTAATGCCTACTAACGAGAATTTTCAAGAATTTTTATATAGTAGGGGAAATCCCTATATCTTATTCAGATGGGTGCATGACAGTGTGGTTAGAACATTCGTTTTCCAACCATGAAACACGAGTTGGAAGTTCATCATGGGTGAGATGACTTGATGCTAATTGGTCAGTTGAAGTAATCCCAGCCTGTGACAGCTTTGGAAAGTGCCTGAAAACTATACCACAAGTTGACACAAGCCTTGTGAGTGAAAGCAAGTAGATGGAACTGTTTGGAAGCCTTCAATGGTTGCACTAGCATAAAGATACAAGTCATCCGGACCGAAGGTTTGCATGTACTGGTATTGTTCAAATTGCTTATCTCACCAGATTACAAGTATTTATCCATATGCTAATGTTGTTACAGAATATCAAGGTTCAATGTGGAAAGCCATTTAAAAATTGGTCTAGCTCCAGGTAATCACCCCAGCCTCCTCCTGAAGGAGAGGTACTGCCTGGGGATGGCCTCCCGGAGCTAATATTACACTTCAAATGAGCTCTCTCCAGAAACTGTAACTAAGGTCCCCTCAGCATAGGTGCAGTATAAACCACAAGTGGGCTATGCAGGTGTTGAACAAATAGGCCTGAGCAGGTGTTTACAACAGGGATTGGCTAGACACCATAGTAGATGGGTATGCTCAGAAAACAAGTAATCAGCTCTCTTATATATATATATATATATATATATATATATATATATATTACTTGCTTCAATAATTAAAAATGAAAATTTGTTCCAATGTAAGCAATAAATTAACATGAAAACTGGAATGTTCTAATTCAGTATTATAAGTTGTTGTTGTTAGGGGAACTATTTTTTTTATGCAGCTGCCATATTGTATACATATGTACACTGATATATATTTCTGGGACCCAGACTAATGCTTATGGCATATGACATTTATTACAAATTTTGTCTCCAACCTACTTTGAATTCTACATTCAATGTTTTAAGGTTTAGTTTCAATTTTAGTTGAAGTTTCAAGGTTTAAAATTGTAGTTATAGTGACAGACATCAGAACATAATATTTATAGTTTATATTGTGATAAGATTTATGATAAGGAAAATGTATTCAGAAAATAATCTCTTACAAAACATAAAATGAAAAAAAAAAAATAAATAAATACTATGCACAAGTGTCAAGAAAATCAACAAAATAAATTATATTCAACTGTTACACAGTTGATTGCTGCCTATTTATATACTAAAAAGCTAATAAATTAGCAGTTCTTAATATATCAGACACGTGTTATACAAGGACATCAGGTGTGATAGGGACAGGGCATGTATAACAAAATACTGTAGGATCAAGTGATCTAAAACAAGTTCAAGCATCCTAAGGAGGCCAATATGCCCTGGTTCTTCTAAAACAGGAAGAATAATAAATGTCACTCCATGGACCACATGAAGATATAAACTAGGTGCGTATCACCATGGCTATCATCTATAGTCCTGAGAGTCTTGAACAATGTTATACTGCCTTACCCTGTGGCAAGAAGTAAGTGCCACTGCCTACACTGTGGTTAATCCCTGGATTGAGGGGGTTGGTTCAATGAAGGTAATACATGTTCCAGCATGTATCCCTCCATTCCACATGGCCATGAAGTGTCTGGATCAACATTTTTATGATTGTCATTTTTCATATCGTCTCAACATGTGGCCTCCTAGATCACCAGATTTGAATCTCTTGAACATGTGGAGCATCAAAGAAGATCAACCAGCAATACAACACAGCAGGCCTTTGCTATTATGGACATGATGGCCAACATGAATAAGAACCACCAAATCCAGACAGGGAGCCCTAGTTCAGGATGCTGTCAAGGGTAAAGTCAGCATTACTGAATTACTTTTTTAGTTTTTAAAAGTTGACTATGTACACTTTTCTTTTAAATACTGAATTTGTTTCATTGAATATTTTTATACACTAATGTTTACCCAATACAAGGCCCAAGAGCCACTCAAGTTATGATGATGAAGAGTGTAAGAAGAGGTAAAAAGTGCAATTTATGTGGTTATGTAGATAATGGTTAATCCCAGACTTTAAGACATCAAGAGATAAGGAAAACATCTTCTAAGAAGTTCAAGAAGATGTTAGTGAAACTTCCTCCTTCGATAATGAACTATGATAAGAATGAAGACCCAGTGTACATAGTGGAACTAACAAATGTAGTTGGTCATAAAATTTGCCATATAAATAGTGATAGAGTTTTAATTTATAATTTGATCTCAATTACCTGTTGCACTGAGTGCATGTATGTGTGTATTTATTTATTTACTTTTTTCTTTTTACAATGATGTTCATCTTGCACAAGGCTAAAGAGCCACACAAGGTAGAGGGTTACAGTGTAAGAGGCACATCTTATGTAGATATGTGGGAAGATAACGCTTGATCCTAGATTTGAACAGGTTAAGAGTGTAGGGATCATGGAAATTTTTACTTCAAGTTTAAAATAACACAGAAATGCATTTTTAAAATAAACAATAACTGTGTTTTTAACCAATAGTAGTCATGTTTATGTGCTTGACAAGCGACAAGGTGTTCACAGCTTTATTGTTGTTCTACAGAGACTGTCTATTAAAACAATTTAAGAAAATGACATGAACGCCTTTTTTTTTTTTTTATAATTTTTAAGTACTCAGTAATCTTAAAAAATGTTAGAAAATATTCACCGTAATCTAATTTTAAGAATGTTAACTTTAAATTTACTATAGTCACCACTCTTATTTCTGATAATGTCCTGCATGGTCCCCCATACTTTAAAAAATGGGCACATTTATATTCATAAAAAAAAAAAAAAAAAAAAAATTCTTTTAAAAATCTTGGTGATAAATTTTTTAATTAAAAAAAAAAAAAAAAAAAAAAAAAAAATTTTTGTAAAATTCATTATTCATCAAAAAAAGAAAAAAAATTTCCTTCTTAAGACAATAGTATCCTTAATATATTTTATTTATAAAAGCTATTAAAAGCTTTCCTAATTAAATAATGTCAGTTTTATTGAATTTTATTTTTATGATTCAGAGAAGGCTTTTGGTAAATGGTGTTCCTGCTCGACAAAAACAAAATGATTGCTAAAATTCTCCAAGGAGTCCTGCTTTTAACTAATATAAATATGAAATGGCTGAAATTTTCATTTTCTCAAAATTTCATAAAATTAAGTGGGGTAACAGACGCAAAAAATAAAGTACTTTTATCAAGATTTAAAAAAAAAAAAAAAAAAAAAAAAAAAAGAAAATTTCATTCATTCATGAAGAAGTCTTGAAAGTTTCATTAAAATCTGACAATTATTTGATTTTTACAAGAATTTCCAAATCAAAATTATTTTTACTTTAAATAGTAATCTTTGGCCCACCTGCTGACAAAAAGTGGGGAGTGAGATATCTAACCAAAATTCTGGACATGCTAGAAATGATTAAAAGATTTGAAATAAGCAAAAATACTTTGGTCTTTCATCTTAATAATAAACATTTTGATGCTAAAACTGTTTTTATCAAGTTTGGGGCCTTTTTTCTTCATGCTATGCTGTTTTTTAGTGAAAAGTGGGAGGTACCTCAGTTAAACATCTACACTCTGTTTTATTGTTTAGAAATTATTGGTTTATATAGAAGAAAGAATTTGGATAGGAATTTACCTTAAATTCAATGCACGAGAGCTGGGAGAATGTGGAAAATTTTGAAAAAAAAAAAATAAAAAAAATAAAAATAAAAAACTGCATAAATTAAAATAACAGCTTTTATACAAAAAGTCACACAACTTGATTTTTTCATTACGATTGAGGGACAGCTTAAAAAAAGTATTAGATTGGTTCAAAAATAATGTCTGTTTTTGACGTATTTTTTAACGTCAAAAACCGACAATATTTTTGCACCAACCTAATATTAAGGATTTAATATTGAAACACACACATTTCTTTCCTTTTGATCTGAGGAAGCCAATCTAACAATGGTGAAATTCATAATCAAGTCAATAAAAAAAAGTGTTCCAATTTCTCAAATTTATAAGACTTTGGATTCTATATCCCATTTCTAATATATATATATATATATATATATATATATATATATATATATATATATATATATATAGTTAGTTTCTGTCATTCCCTATGAAACATTAGGCTCCTTTTGAAGCCGTATCTAAGGATCTGCTAATAGGAATTTCAGTGAGAATTTGGATTTACAAACAGTCCCCAAGCTAAATGTATACACACTTAGGATAGTGGAATCTGGTTTGAATACAGTTTCCTTCTCCCAGACTACAGGACCTAGTCTGTTCTACTATTTAACCCATAGCTGGGGAGAAGAGACAGATTCATACATTTCGCAAGGGTATTAGCATGTAAATGAAGTCAACTGGAATTAAAAACAAGTTCTTCGATTCCTCCATCCAAGCTACTAACCATTACTTCACTGTACCTCTTATTTATACATATAGAAGTAATTAAATAAAATTATTAAAAAAATAAAAAAAAACTATTACTAATCCCTGCTGGTAGATCAAGTTAAAAGCGTTAATATTATGTGATCTCTGGATTAGCATTATCATTTATTGTTATCGTTTTATTGTTAAGGCAAAATTTCAACATAACTGAAAATCAACAATGTCAGAAAGGCAGTTTCCCCTCGATGGTTCCTAGAGAAACGGAAGACTGAAAAAATAGGTGTAAATATGAAAAGGATGTTCCTTGTTCGAAGTACGATATGGTTAGAGTGTCAAAATAAAGAGAGGAGTAGGAGGGAAAGGGTAGTGAGGGTAGGGAGAAAGAACAGGGGGGCTAGAGCAAGAATTAGGGGCTGCTGTTGCTGCTACAGAGTGGCAGGCAATCATGTCAAAGGCAGCTTATCAGACAGATCTCCAGCTGAATACCTTGCATGTTACTTCCTCCTGCCAAGTGCCAAAAGAGCTCCTCACCTACTCCCATACCCTTGATAGCTTAACTGCCATCACAGCAGTATTAGCAGCAGTACTACTATGACAAAATAATATTGATGATGATCATCATCATTATAGCTGCTGCTTTTTCATACACAGGCTGAAGGAAGGGTGATGTTGGTGAGAGGGGAGGGCATCATTAGCCTGCTAGAGTTAACAAGCCTCAGCTGGAAAATAGAGAAATAGGATGAAGGAATAAATAAAAAATTTATATATATATATATATATATATATATATATATATGTGTGTGTGTGTGTGTTTTTTTAGAAAGGGTGGGAGAATAACTAATGGGGACCACAATTTTTTTTTTTTTTTTTTTTTTTGCTTTATTTATTCAATCATGAATTAAGAAGTGCAATTTTCTTTTTCAAAAGATATACTATGTTAAATGTACATGCCCATTTACCTGCCATAGATTAAGCTCTTCACCTACCCTACTTCCACCCACCTCTAAGAAGGAAAGGAAATAGTGTCCCCCCTCCTTACTCTTACCTTCCCCTTTTTTACAAATGACATTGTGCCCTTTACATTTATCTAATAAACCATGTGCACCAACAGACATGCCAGTCCAAAATAACAAATCTATTTCAAGATATCAATTGATGCTACAATTGTTCCTTCAAATCAAAAAGGAAGGTCACAACTGTTAACCATGATCCTCCAACCAGAGAGGAAAAAGACTTGACTTAGTCTGACACAAGGCTGCAAATGAGGACCCCCAATTGAGATATCACTACAATTGTTATGAAATGGCTTGCTAACGATGATCCTCCAACCAGAGGAAAAAGACTTAGCTT
Source organism: Acanthosepion lycidas (assembly GCA_963932145.1). NCBI lineage: Eukaryota > Metazoa > Mollusca > Cephalopoda > Sepiida > Sepiidae > Acanthosepion > Acanthosepion lycidas. The sequence continues at coordinate 93,153,949 of OZ010599.1, forward strand.
AGTCTGACACAAGGCCACACTAGATGGATAAAATCTAAAAATTAACACCATAAATTTACTACTTCAACAAATAGCAAAGTAGGAAATCTGCGTTTCATTTTTTTTTTTTTTTTTTTTAAATCCAAAAGATGAGTTCAGTCGATTTATTTGGTCCTAGTTTAACACTTCATGCTGCCTTTTTCCTCACTATTTGGATGGCTCACTATGGAGTAATGATTACAATTTTAATCTAACAAATCATTAATACTAGTATTAGTAAGAGCACTTATTATAATGAATGATTCACACTGAGAGCACCATACTTTGTAGCCTTGTGCAAGACTAACCCAACCTGTAAGTATTTAGTTAACTGATCACACAAAAAGATAAGCCCATCACAATTTCCCAATGTTGGATTTGAGTCTTTCTTACTTTAGTGCAGATTTCATCTTAAAGGGTAATTAAAAACAAACAAAACAGGACTTAATTGCACAATCATAAACAAGTTTTTAAAACAGTCCTTTCTAAGAAAAACAGTAAGAAGATTAATAAAAATGCCAAAGAAAACGCACACATTTTATAGATAAATATATAAGCTTGCTGTTTAAACTGGAGCCTTTCAAACTGTATGCACTTTTTCAGAGGGCCAAGCTTAAAAAAAAAAAAAAAAAAAAAAAAAAAAAAGAAAAAGAAAAAGAAAAAAAAACAATTAGGTTTACATCAGCTAATCTGTAAGTAGTGGAGTTCAGAGCTAATTGCTGATAAACTTGATAAACTTTAGTAATTAACAATTAAAACCCTAGAAAGTTTCACTTCAAAGGACTATAGCAATATTGTAAACATCTAAACTCAAAATTACCTTTCGAGTTTTGAAAACAAAAAAGAAATTAATAAAAATGGTTAGAATACAAGAGTGATGCGAAGTTGATACTGCTTGTTCTGAATTTAAAAGACGAAAAACCTAGACTTAGAAAAATTAGTTATTTGGGAATTCTACAAGACAGACCTTGAATAAAAGGGGGTCCCATTGGTTTCATCAAAAGTTAATTTTGGTGAGTTTGTGACAACTGACTTTGCTTATCTGACATGAAACCTTTTCTCTTTGATGATTACTTAACATATACATAATTTGACTATTCAACCAACAAAATGTAGATAAGAGAAAAAAAGTGGATAATGAACCAAAAAAGAAAAAAGAAATCACAAGATGGAGCTTATTTAATAGGCATAATCACTGTTAGTTAAAAGGTAGTTTTCTTTAATTAGGTTGTTTACAATGAAACTCACCAACCCCGAGCTTTACAAAATCCAAACAATGTTTCTGACCATTTAATCTATTCAGTCATAATGGTAACTAAAAAAAGATAATTACATTTTAATACCTCATCAATTTCTTATGACAAGAAAATTTAACTGATTACATTTTTTTTTAATCATTTTACCCCAAGCAAGGCAATAAAGTCACTATGACACAAGGGGTTACAGAGTGTTCGAGAATATGAGAAAATATACTATTAATGAGAGAGGACAATAAAAGAACACGAATTAAGAAAAGTTTCTGGAAATATTTTATTAAAACTACAGAGTATTTACAGCTCACTTCAAAGATATTTTGTTAACCAGTTCCACAAAACATGTCAATTTCAATTCAAGAAAACTCCTAATCCAACAAACATTTTTTATTGAATGTTCTGTTCTGTAAAGGTAATGATATACAAGACTAAAATTAATTTCTTAAATTTGTTTCCCTGAATATTTTTAGGGAAACTATCTGGGAAAGATTAAAAAATGCTGCAAAGTACATAATTAATTTTAAGAGGTAGAAGTTTAATTACAAATTAAAGATTAAACAATAACAATTTTTTTCTACTCAAGGTTTTAAAAATGGTACTTAATATAGAGCTTACAAATTTTAATATTTAAAATAAATATGATACCATTGAAGATTTAATCCACAAAAGGATACCATTGAAGATTTTAAACCATTGTTTTTGTTAATAGTAGACAGTTCAGTAGAACCATCTTTGTCCACTTGGGTAAAGAAATTCTCTACAAATTTTGCTGAAAAGTTCAAGAGAATGTGTTATAACATTTAGAGAAAACTATTCAATTGAAAAGAAAGGTTTAATATTTGGCCAGTAAGTCAGATTTTTGGAAGTTTTTTTTTTTTTCTTCACAATAATGTTTACCCTGTGCAAGAGCCCAGGAAACACTCAAGTTAGGTTATACAGCAAGAGTTTATGGGTATATGTAGGGATGATAAAGTTAACCCTAGACTTAAACAGGTTAAGACTGTAGTGATTTGGAAAGCATCTTCTTGGGAGTCAGTTCCACAAACTATAAGTTCATGGGAAGAATCTGCTGAAGTGGAATTTACATCACACCAATGGAATAAGGGAATTAGGGTGATTCATTACAATGTGCATGGCAGGTCTGAGCTGTGATGGGTAAAACTGGTGGAACTAAGGAATGTAGTTCATCTGAATTTTTTCCATGGAAATAGCAATAGAGTAGTGAGAGGCCTTCAAATGTTTTGTCTGTGGAAAAGAGGTTGTAGGAGAGAAAACTCATCATCCACAAAGCCACAGATGGTTTTGTACTATATCGAAACTGGAAAGTGAAGACTGGGGAGATCCTGCATACACACACACACATATATATATATATATATATATATATATATATAACAATAGTACTTCATTTTCAGCTTGATCTGGCTCTTGTAAAGATAGAGGATATCAGAAGTCAGATACTTACTGGAGTGGTACAGAGGACTGAACATTATCTTCAGCAATGAATCATATGTACAAGTTCCACTTGAGGTCTGGGTTGAGAGCACTGTTCATCAAGAAGCAAGTTGAGAACTTTTCAACATCTGCTCATATGTCCACATTTTTAATTTCAAGTAACCTTTTTTGATGATAGACAGCAATAACCTTTCAATAATTTATTTTAAAAATCTTGTAAAAATAATCACTGCTCTAAATATACATTCATTTCACTTAAAAAAAAAACAAAAAAAAATGTGTCACTTATGTGAAAGATTTCAGATTAAAAGTATGTTATTAGATAAATACATTGCTTTACAAATTTTTGAAGAGTCATTTTTATTCTCTTTTCATATAAATCTCACACCTGATCAAGGCTGGGGGAAAAAAAAAATCTCAAAACATTGGAACATTGTCAAGAAAACTAATTCAATAGTCTGAACAAAATTTAAAATATGTTCTATACAATTTATACATAAAATTCTTAAACATTTGCAACAATATTTGTTTAATTTCACACATTTAATTTGTGAATCAAAATTCATTTAAAATTAAATTTTTACCCATCTTCCATCCAAGTAATTAACAAAATTAGAAAGCAAAATTGGCATCTAGATAATTTCTTACATCTCTTGATTTGCTATCAACTTTTGTTTCTTTTATACTAGATTGTCCTTGGTATGATAAACTACATCTGGCAGCAAGGCCTCTCATTGGGAAGTTTTGTGGTGCATGGAACCATCTCTTAATTGCTGTTCTCAGGTCCACCCCAGCCCAGGGTGGTAGCACCTGTTAGGGTTGCAGCTATGATCAAATAGTTAAACCCCCAAACTGAGGTCAAAATACTATGAAAGTACAAAAATAGATTTTTATAGTAAAAAATACTAGCAATATATTCTGGGGAAAAAAAAATATATCAGCAATAGAAAAACTCGACAAAAACCCTCTTTAAAAAATACATCAATAAAACCTGCTCTATAAACTGATTTCTTACAAAGAATACACTTCTAGTCGTATGAACCTAACTTAAAAATCTTGTTGGCATTAAATAATCCACTGAGATTGATATATCGTAAAACAAAATAAACATTTTATACCAGAATATTAATAGTAAAGTATTAATCAGAGATTTTTTAAAGTATTAGATGTGCATGAGAGTTCCCAATAATCTTCTGTTTTTAAATAGAGGATGAATACACAGTTAAAGATTTTGAGCACTCTTCAGATATTTATTAGGCAGAATTATAAAATTAAGTTCATCTACTACAAGGAAAATGGAGTGGGGGGGGGACCATGTTGTGACAGAAATTTTTTCTCAGCAGAACCCATCTTGCACATTTACAAATCTACCATTTGTCAATGCATTGAATACTGTTGTCATATCTGGTCTGGTGGTCTTGCTGTACATTACAAGATTCTTGAAAAAAAATCCAAAGAAGGATATGTAATATAATCGATCCTGATCTAGCATCATGACTTCAGTCACTTTCTCACTGACATAACGTGGCTTTCCTCTGTCTTTTCTATAAATATTTTCATGGCAACTGCTCTGACAAGCTTTTTCCCCTGGTGCTCTGAATACATGAATTTAACCATGCTACTAGAATGACATCTTGGTTCCACCCTTTTACTGTTAAAATAGCTAAATGCAACCACCACTTCTACTCCAACATTTTTTTTTTTTTGCAATTTCCACCTGTGGAACTCCCTTCCATTATTTGCTTCCCTGATAAATACAATCTTCAAAAATTTTAATGCAATGCTAATCACCATCTTCTGTCTTCTTGAATCTTTCATCTTTTATCTTTTCCTCAATCCTCCCTATTCTCAGTCTTCTGTTCTACTCCCTGTGGCATTCCTGCCTTGGTTTGGGTGAAATGATAAAAAAAAAAATATATAAATAAAAAAAAAGAAACAACAAACAATCAAAAATGTTAAACGAGTCAAACACATTCCGTCAGTTATGTGTCATACATGATACACACTTAGCCAATCATGTATCTTTTGATACATGACTGACAAGGCAGATTCCTCCCCCCCATACACACACACAATTGGTTGCCATTTCTTTCTGCAGTAGACCAGTTGCCATCCAAGGTTATAGAACCCGGTCTGTCCTGCTATTTACTCATAACTGGGGAGAGAAGAGGATTTATACCTTTCTCAAGGGTATTAGCACATTTTCCAATTTTAGATCCACATCTCTAAAATTGAAACCCAATACTTAAAGCAATGCTTTTAAATTCTCAAAATATAAAGGATTACAATATCCTGTTTGAGCAAAAGCAGAGCAAATTGTAGATGCTGAGGACTTAAGAAATAAAAATACTTATATAATAATAAGCAAACAAATAACACCAACACACTTGCTAATATCAGTGAATGGAGGATGATGATGATGGCAGGAGGAAAAAAAAAAAAAAAAAAAAAAAATTTTTTTAAATTACAGATGCAATCTAAAACCAAAGTAAAATCCCTTATCTGTCTAAACATTCACACTACTTTCTTAATGTCTAAAGAAGGTGACATTATTGAATTTCAAATGTAAACATGTTTGACACCAGCAGAAAGTAGAACCAAGTTAAATTTGATTGAGCTAACAAGATATTCAATTTCTTTAAAAACTTATATTGAGAACCAGAATAACATAACACTTAAGAGGGAGAGAAAGAGAGAAGGGTTGGGGGAGGTACTGGCAGACAAGCAGTAGTGGCAGAGGGGAAGAGACAAAAGGGAATAAAAACAGTGTCAGAATCTTGGCAGAATTATAGTGTACTAGTCACTGATTAGTACACCACCACCACAGGAGATTAAGAGAAACATTTCCAAAATTGCTCATCTGTTGCAGACAGGACAGACATGTCAGTTATTTTGAAATGCCATACTACAATATTTGACATATCTTTTTTAAGACAAGTCCATCTATTTTTGACACAAAACCTTCAAATAAAAACTTGTGTGAAAGTGCTTTTATTTAAAAGTTGTGTGAGCCTCGCTAAACGATTTTATTAAATTTAGGAGATACAATGTGTGCATAAAAACAACAAACTGAAACAAAAAGGCGCCTCGAAAGTTATCATTGCCAAAATATAAACACTTTCAGAAACTGAAACAGAAAGGTAATCAGTACTATACAAACAGGAAAAAAAACTAACAATAAAAATGGATTTTTTTTTTTTTTTTTTAAATCACTGTGTCTGAACATCCAATGTTACATAAAAATTATGCATATTTTATTCCCTTCAAATCTTATACAATATCAACAATAATTAATAAGTTTTTCTATTAATTCACAATCTCACCATACAAGACCATACACACACAGAAAAGTTACCTAATTAGCAATTTTTTAAACTCTGAATTTTAATGGATAGCAACTTGGATTGAGGAATCGTAGAGCCAAGTTTGATTTCTAGTCAAATCTATTACACTCACTTATGTGCTAATTCCATTGGGAAAGGTACAAATCCTCTTCTAGCCCCAGTAAATAGCAGGACAGACCAGGTTCTATAGCCTTGGATAGCAACTGGTCTACTGCAGAAAGAAATGACAACCTACTGTGGGGAAAAAATCTGCCTCGTCAGTCATGTATCAAAAAATACATGATCACCTAAGCATGTATTACACATGGCACATAACTGAAAATAAAATATTAACATACCATATTCTTACAGTGCTATTTTTAAAGTAAATGTAGCATGATTGCTGCCTATAACTTTAAGAATTAACATTTCAATTTGTTTAGACAATTGAATTCAAGTTATTGAAATGTTACATTTTGGCCAATCCATTATCCAGCTTTCATCAAGTATATAAATGCATAACAAGAAAAAAAATATTCATTCAGAAAAAAATGGTAACAGGAAAAAAAAGTGATCATAAACAATTTGTTCAAAAAAAATTTATAATAGGTTTATTCACAAATTTTTTTAGAGGATTCAAACTTTACGCAGATTGAGCAGATTGACGTTTAAGGTTTTTTATGCCAAGCCTATATCTACCCAAGTAGATAAAGGCAGAGCTAAAAGATATTTTAGAAATCAGTTTCATTAAAATATAGACTTCAAATGTTAGAATGCTGCTCTAGTATTCTTTCCTTTGAAAAGTGTCCTTCCTGAATTTAACTGATCATGGTTTTCTACAGCATTCTTTTCTTTAATATCTGAAAAATGCATTGCCATGCTTATCCTTGAAAAGAACAGCAAAGTGGTTTTCCATTGCTTTTCTTCAGTTTTTGGATTCCTACTTGACTATGCTGCTATTACAACATTAGCCATAAGAGAAGAGATAGGCCTTTTCCAAAGGCATTAGTAGAAGTGAAAACAAACTATCTTAGCTGAGGTTTGAACTCTGCTCACTAATTCCATTTCATTAGACCACCTGCACATCCCACTGCTACTTTATTAATTCAACTTATAAAATCTCATTACTATTAATTCTAAACAATATTTGAAAATTACCAGAAATATTTGACTACCTTAAATAGCTGTTTCTTAACAATGACCTTCGCAGCTTTTGTTCATGTAGTAGAAATGTAACCCCCATTATACAAGGCAATTTAATCATTTCAAAATGAGATTGATTGGGAACACCAATGTAAGGTCATATAAGGGAGTGTAGAATAGTTCTCAGCCCAATAAAGGAGAGATTTAAAATTCTGTTTGGTAATTTGATTAAATTTTGGAAAGTGGGTCAAAACTGAAAACTTTTTCATTGTTTCAAGGTTTGGGCCTTCTCAAGTTCAAAATATGCAGGCATGGCTTGATAACCAATATATTTCCTCTCATGAAAGTCATATGCTAAGGTTCCATCGCCAATGCCAAGGTTTCATCACCATTTCAACAGTAGAAAAGAGGAAATATTAAGATTCAAGATTCAATGGCAGCTGTATGAACTGGCATTTCCACACCAAGAGAGAAAACCTAAGAAAATCTGATACTGTGAGGGACTGCTAGTGGTACACGCTACTGATAATTATGTTACAGCCTGACCCCAAGGTCATCATTTGGCGAAGTTTTGTGGAGATACTGCTGCTGTTTTCAGGAGTAATTATAGGAATTTAATGTTCCACAATCAAAGCTAAAATCAATTTTTCTAATGCATAATTTATTTCACACATTTATGGCTCAATTTAGATTTTACAGCCAAAACAATAGAAAGTACCAAAGCAGAATATACAGGATATTAAATTAACTGAGCAGAACTAAATATAAAAAAGGAAGTAATTGGCAGAAGTAATCAGTGTGAAGCAGTGACTTCTATTACTCCTCTTGACACTTATTAAACATACATATTAAGACCAACTTATTTTATTATAGGACAATTCCTACTGTCTATATATTACCAAACTATTTAGAATTGAAAGTTAAGTATATGATAAGAATTGCTAGAGAGAAACAAATTTAATGGTAATTTTGATTATTATACGACCTACACCAACAAGGCAAATAAAAAAAAGAAAAAAAAAAAAAAACTTATAGTACAATCAAATGAAGAACTGGTATCTTGGCTCATCTAGTTGATGAGTTCTTTAATTTGCTAACTTAAAAGTTTAGAAATTTCTTTAGATGTTCAAATTTAAGTAATGATTAAAAAAAATTCTTGTGCCCTTTGTTTACCTTTGTAATTGAAGGTAAACACCAACTACAAAAGAATTCAAACCAGAACTTCGCTTAATACAATACAAAGATCATTGATCCAGTACTTGTTACAAAATGTACAATTTCCTAGCAGTATAGATATTTGGTGTAATTTTTCTATTAAAAACAACTTTTAAACCAAAATTTCAATTTTTTTTTAATTAAATGTTCATACAATACACGGCCCAAGACTAACTCAAGGTAGAGGGTTAGTGAATGTGGTTATTGTATGAAACTCTTGAGAGAGAGAGAAAAAAAAAAAAAAAAAAAAAAAAGGAAGGAATGAGCTTTAATTTTCCAGTACCCAGGTCCCCTTTTGATATCACAGATATATTCTAGATAGATCAAAGAAATGAGTGTAGCTGATGCTGCCTAAGTTTCCTTAAATAAATAATCCCACTTTTATATGGCTTTGCAAATTACAGTTCTTTAACAAAAGTTGGTTGAATTTTACAAGTTAAAAAACAGTCTTGCTATTTTAAATATTCACTATGCAGTTAAGCAGACATGTCAATGTTTCTCTCGCAAGTGTCTTTAATCCTACCAAAAAAAAAAAAAAAAAAAGGAAAAAAATTGATTTTGGATGGAAACAGATCAGGTCAAGAAATTTTCAACACTGCAGAGTGAGAAAGAAAGAATCATAAATTTGATTAATACAAATACCAAGAAAAGAAAAAATAACTAAAAATGATTTGGGGGTTATAGTTTGCAATGAAGTGTAAGTCATGTAACTAGTTTATCTCTTTTTGCCAGATGTTGTTACTAAAAACACATGAAATAAAAACAAAAAAAAAAAATAAAAATAATAATTGCACTGCATAGTTGTTGCTTGGCCGACTCAAAGCTTAATGAAGACGCTGTGTGTGAGTGCGTGATAGACAACGACGAAATAGAGAGAGAGGAAGAGAGAGAAGACGAGAGAGAGAGGAAGAGAGAGAAGACGAGAGAGAGAGGAAGAGAGAGAAGACGAGAGAGAGAGGAAGAGAGAGAAGACGAGAGAGAGAGGAAGAGAGAGAGAAGACGAGAGAGAGAGGAAGAGAGAGAGAAGACGAGAGAGAGAGGAAGAGAGAGAACGAGCGACAGAGAGAGGAAGAGAGAGAACGAGCGACAGAGAGAGGAAGAGAGAGAACGAGCGACAGAGAGAGGAAGAGAGAGAACGAGCGACAGAGAGAGGAAGAGAGAGGAAGAGAGAGAACGAGCGACAGAGAGAGGAAGAGAGAGAGGAAGAGAGAGAACGAGCGACAGAGAGAGGAAGAGAGAGAAGACGAGAGAGAACGAGCGACAGAGAGAGGAAGAGAGAGAAGACGAGAGAGAACGAGCGACAGAGAGAGGAAGAGAGAGAACGAGAACAAGAGAACGAGAGGGAGAACGAGAGAGAGCGAGAACGACAAGAGAGAGCGAGCGAGAGAACGACAAGAGCGAGAGAGAGAGAGAGAGAGAGAGCGAGAGCGCGAGAGAGAGAGAGCGAGAGCGCGAGAGAGAGAGAGCGAGAGAGAGAGAGAGAGAGAGCGAGAGAGAGAGAGAGACAACGACAAGAGAGAGAGACAACGACAAGAGAGAGAGACAACGACAAGAGAGAGAGACAACGACAAGAGAGAGAGACAACGACAAGAGAGAGAGACAACGACAAGAGAGAGAGAGCGAGAGAACGACAAGAGAGAGAGAGCGAGAGAACGACAAGAGAGAGAGAGCGAGAGAACGACAAGAGAGAGAGAGCGAGAGAACGACAAGAGAGAGAGAGCGAGAGAACAACAAGAGAGAGAGAGCGAGAGAACAACAAGAGAGAGAGAGCGAGAGAACAACAAGAGAGAGAGAGCGAGAGAACAACAAGAGAGAGAGCGAGAGAGTAAACGACGAGAGAAAGCGAGTGTGATATTAAAACTATTCTCTTAATCTAGCCAAATTCCTTTTCATATCATCAAGAAATGTCCCAATAAAAATGTGCTAAAAATCATATTGAAAATTTCTTTAGATCCTGTAACGAAAATGTACAGAAAATTATCTTGTTTGTTCACATGAAAATATCTTACATGCAATTAAGGGAAACTATGAAAATGAAAATACTTAATAGTGTCTCAATTCTGAAACTGGGAACAAAAGAAAAAAAAACACTTTCAAGTCAAAGCAATAATCAGTAAAATAAAATAGGCAAAAAAGTCTTTTCCCCAACTTCCATTAAAAAGTGGGTTCATTTTCAAGTCAGTTTTTCTTGTCCAAAGTGAATTCTATCGTAGTAAAATGATTGTTGTTTTTTCTTTCTTTTTACAGCTTATCAACCCTCTGTGGGTGATTTAAAGCGGAAACATTTTGGATTGTAAGAATAATTATTTTTTGCACACGAATATTGCATTAGCAATCTTTGGGAGATAATAATACAAGTATAATGATAACAGATAGGTTTTACTATTTAATCCCTAGATGGGGGAAAGAAATGAATGGATCTCTTTCCCAAGGGTATTTACATGCAAGTTACTATAACAAACTTGACTGGAATAAAATGATCAAGGCGATTCAATGGTTGTAGCTCTTTATGAATAAGTTACATCAACGCAGAAGCTTAGCTGGAAACACCAATCCTAATGGTCTTTATTCTATATTGTCTTTAAAATATCTCATTGCAAGACAACATATTTAATGACTGATTGTACTCTATTATTATCCTATCAAAGAACAAATATAAATCTTATAATGCCTAAATGTAGAATTGAAGGATGAAAAAAATAAATAAGAAATTAAAAAAAAAAAAAAATATTTCTGCAGCATACACACATTTATTTCCTGAATTCCATCTCACTAAGTCAATAAGAACATTTATAGGCCAGTGTAAAGATATCTTGGAACCTGTTTCCACCCCCCCCCCTCATATAAAATACAAATGACAGACATGTTCAAGGGAATTTTGCTATTTCCTGCTATCCATTCTAGTGAAGAAAAAAAATATGTGGCTGTTGGAGTAGCAGGCATTTTTTTTAATTTTCACTCTTAATTTATAATTATAAATTATGATTTACTGACTTCTGTAGGTCACAGAGTACTAAACTTTCTCTAGTATTGGATATATAATAAACAAGAATTCTTGTTTCCACTGATGAACAAAGTACAGGGAAATATTTGGAAATTAAAGAGTAAAAAAACATTACACCCAAGAATAACTAGTACTTCACACTATCAACAATCATATATCATCCAAGACCTCAATCTTCAATGAGCAAAGACTAGTCACAGTACTGTTGTTACCAAACAGGTCAATTTTCTTATTAACCTATAGATTAGGTAATAGAAACATTTTATTGAAATTAAGAACTATAGAAATATCATGCAATATACCAAGAAGACAAATTGACAATTTTTAAAATATAGTTTCCTTCAAACTATTTGATACTGCTTTCTTATAGTGGTTCTCATAATAACCATTGTAATATTTCAGAGTCTTTCTTGCACCTTTTTATCTTAAAGTCAAAAAATTTGAATTTATAGTCAATTGGAAAATTTAATATTAAAAAAATGTAAATAAAGTGCCAAAATTTATCAGATGTTAAACTTAAAATAATTTACTAATAAAAAAGACAAGGTGTTGGTTATGATTGCTTTTTATCTCAGTTAACTAATGCATGGTATTTTGGTGCTGAGAGTGATCTGAATGTCATGTTAAACATCCAGCCAATTTCTGAATTTTGTCTTTATTTAAAGTGAGGGATGAAAATACTACTTCAAAGGCTTCTTTTTGTTTTTATTCATTTAACTTAGAAAGGCTTGGATTTGTAATGCCCAAAAGGTTTCTAGTGATTAATTAAATTAATTTTTGATGCCAGATTATTTTTGGTATCAATGATTTCTGTAAAAAGTAATAAACCAAAATAGAAAATAAACAACAATATAAAAAAAAAATTGTTTAGAATAAACAATATAAAAAAATAAATTATCACTTGTGAAAGCATGCATTTCATTTTCTTACAAGTACAGATAAATCTAAGTAAACCAAGCATCTATACTATGATAAATTGATTGTGTGATTAATTTTATATAATAACCTTATCTTTTTGACTTCACCAGTGTATATTCACTATGATTGGTTCTGGTAGGACGAAAGCATGGAGCACGCAGTAAGCCACTATTCAGATCAACTGACTGAATAACGAGTTCAATTGTCAGTGAGTGCCCTATGCTTTCAAGCTTCTGCCATATCTAAGCTATGCTTAGAAAACTATCACTATACTTCCCATATAATGTTAACATAATGGCAATGGTATCTTCATCTAGCTAATGTCTTACTGTCATGTGGTATATATTTCTGCCGCACCTTGAATAACCTTACCTTATTGACTTCACAAGAGTAGAGTCGCTATGACTAGAGAATGAGAGTTTTGATTATGATAAGTGCTGTCAAGACATATATGACAAAAGTTCTTCAAAGATAATAGCCTTTGTTCTTTTTTTTTTTTTTTTTTTTTTTTTTTATGAAGTAGCCTTACACAAAGTAACAAATGATAATGCTTTTAAATACATAATTCAACTACTTAGCAGCTAATCTACAAAAGTTAAAAATACAAATGCAAAACCACATTAATGTTGGTTGGAGAAAAAAATAATGTTTCTTTTCCTTATTAGGATCTGAGAATAGCACTTCATCTTTAAAATCTTGTTAGCATAAATTCACAAAGAATTTTTTCTTTTTACTTCTAGAAGTTTAATAATCTATAGCAATAAAAAAATTAGAAATTGGGTAAAGAGAAAAAAATAGGTGAATTAATTTATTGCAATATACAGATGTAGATGCCAGAAATGTATACAATATGAAAGTAGGTAATTATTGAGACCCCTATTGCATTGGTATATGGCCAATAATGGCATCCCAAATTTCCAGGAACCAGTTCTTTAAAAGGCAGGTAATCATTAGGAACCTATTTTGCTTATTTTATTTTCAATCTGAGAATGGAAACAAATCACTTTGTAGTATCAAAAAGAATTAAACAGTTTCAATAATTTAATAGAAAACATTTATTTACTAAGATATTTCCAGATTGAAATTCTGTTATCATATTTCTGTTCAGAAGTATGATGCTTTTTGATACTAGTGTCATCAGCTATGTTATGGTTTCTTCAAACTAAATTGCTGCAGTCCCAAAGATCCAATGAAAGACGTATCAAATTTATGATTTAAGATTTGCCACATTTTTAACTTAAAGATAATTTCTTTTGTCAGAATAAATTATGTTCATTACAGAAAATCCTCTTTCAGCCTCCACAAAACTTACAGCAATGGTATTAATTATATTTTAACAATTATATATCTGCTATTAATATATAACATTATTTTCGAATAATGCAACAACCAGTTCACTAAGCTTTCATAACTTTAAGAACCGTTTTGTGCAAAATGGTAGAATGGCACCACTATATATGGCCCAAGGATTTTTTTTAAATTGGGAACCCTATTTGTCTGGCTCTTTCAGTATCTAGCATATCAAAGGCATCAAGCAATACCAAGACCATAACACTTTTCGTGCAATGGGGAAGTACTGCCTGAGCAAATAGGATCCCTGGAGCTGAACCTTATCCTTATGTCTCTGACCACAAATGTCAAGTAAGTATAATCTGGATAAATTAGGAGTCACACATTAGAGTCATAAGGGTATCATATTTAATATAGCAGTGATGTGTTTTGAGCAAGATAATCTGACAGAGTCCATCCCATTTCAGGCTGGATTTAAACTCAGTTTTCCTTCTAGACTGGTTGACACATCAAGGAAAGCAAGCCTAGTCTATAGCTGGAGGAAGATGGATTAATACCTTTTTTAAGGGGATTAGTGCAAAGTGAACAAAATGGAATCAAAATAGAATTGAACTCTGCATACCAAATGCCAATAACCATTGCATAATCTGATAGGCCTTCTCTAGATCTCACCAGCTTTGTTATTTATGGAATGGGCTATTACCCTATCATGCTGGCTCAATGCATGCTGGTAGAAACAGGTGTAATACATTTGGGATAGGTTTCTTTTTGATTCATGATTGACTTGGCAGAAGAATCCCCACAGTAGGCAGATTACCAATTACAACTATAGGACACAGTCCTGCTATTTAACCCATGGCTGAGAGGGAGGAGAAGAGATGGATTCATAAACTTCCCCAAGGATATTTGCATGTAAGTGAATGTAACAAACTAAACTGGAATTTGAACTCTTCCCTCTAGTTTTTCATTCCAAGCCATTATCCATCACACTATCTGCACATCCAAGCTTACAGCCCCTGGTATTCCCAAGTAGTCACCCATCTAAGTACTGACCAGGCTCACCATTTCTATACTTTGGCAATATGGCCATAAGCCAACTAATACATAGAAAGAAGCAATTGCAAATGGTAGTTTCTATTACTAAGTTTCATTTTCTTGACAAATGAAATCTAACAACAAACAAAACAGTAACAACTAATTTTATGTGTCCTTAAAAAAAAAAAAAAAAAAAAGTTACAGATGAGGAAAAAGTAGACATGCAAATGTACCATAAATATATTTTACTAATTCTGCAAGCCTTGTCAGTAATACCAGATGTAGTGATGATTGTGTTCACAATAGTACCAATGCCACTGCAATCGTCATGCCAACATCTGGGAGCTATGGCAGCCATCAGAATGTGATTAATTTGAAGCTTTGGCAAGGAGTTTAACACACAGCCTGCAACAATCAGACATTGGCAGGAATGTGTTCTATGTAGTTACAGAGGTGGTGCACACAGGCATACTGACAGTATCAAGATAGAAATCTGCATTCTTGAAATAGTTATTATGGACATGTAGCACTCGATATATATTATTCCATTTTGGACGAAAGTGGGGAAAAAAAAATAAATAAAAATTCCTAAGATTATTGCATTATTTAAAGTTAATTTTTAATGGTTGGTATAAGACAAAAGATATTTGATAAATTGTTTGTTTAATCATCTACCTTACAATTAAATTTAATTATTCATAGTTTTATATAATTATTATTAATATATTATCTTTTATTAAAAGATCATAGACAAGGTTTGTTTTAATTTCTTTTCATGAGGAAAAAAAAAAAAAAAAAAAAAGTTTCCAGTGTGTAATAAGTGGACATTAAGGTCAACACTCAGTGGTGACAGTGTTTCATACTTAAATGTAATCTTCAGGTCATTAAGCATGAAACAAGCTGTCCTTGCTGGGTGTTAACTTCAATGTCCACTTTATATTTACATACACTATCCTTGATATTGAGCATTTTAACCCATAAATATAGCATACCTTAAAAGTATATTTTTAACATTCATATATGAAAAGTACATCTTTGCATCCTGGTTCAAATGAACTTAAAGAGAATTTTAAAATAAATAAATAAATAAATAAAAATTCCTTTTGAGTTCATTTGAACCAAGATGCAAATATGTACATTTCATATACCCTTCCACACACACACTCAGATACAATTTCAATACACTTGATTTTCTCCTCACCTATTACACTTCATATTGTTTGTTTATTTATTTTTAAATAATAAAGTGTTAGGAAATTATTTAGCCCGGATCACCTGACCTTATTTCATGCAGGTTTTGTTTCTTATGATTACAATTTCAAATGATGGTAGTTTTTTTTTTTGTTTTTTTTTTTTTTATACAGTTTGTGCTGTGGACAAGTATCTGTCAAATATTGGTAGGAATACAGGCCATTTTGATTAATATAAACATTTATACCAATATTGTTTGACAAAATGGCATATTAGTAAACATGAAATTGTGAGTCATTTAACCAATGTTAGATTTTTTTTTTTTTTTCTTTAACCTTTAGCACTCTCCATTATTAATATTACTTCCCTTTCTACTGCATTCTTTTTTAAGGCCTCTCAATTGCAGTAACCTTATTGTTGTTTTCTTTTGCCATAGTAGGATATGACAACACAACTATGAAATTCAAACACACTATTGTTCATGGATCAGAGTAACCTTCAGTTGCAGGATAAAACGCAGCACCTAAAATTTATTTATTTTTTTTTTTTTTTTTTAGATAAAAGGGAAGTAATCAAATTAGATCCAAACCAGTTCTGTAAGTGGGGAGGAGAAATACACGAGTCATCTATTTACTAAAACATAATTGAATTATCAGTATGTATTATGCCAAAGTAAACATTTATAGAACAGTTGCTTGCAAAGTTTTAACCAAAGTAATAAAAAGCATCAAACAAATAAATATAAATCAGAAATGGTTTTAAATGAACACTTTCAAGAAAATAGGTTATGTTTTTCTATATTAAAAGCAAATCACTGTTTCTAAACATAAAAGCAATTTACTTATAAAACTCTTATAAAATTCTTAAAATCTAAAAATATTTTCTGGCTTTAAATAATGTTGATAAGCCATAGAAAACAAGTCAGTCAATAAATCAATACTTCCTACAATTCCTCATTCACACCTTTCCTCCTCCACTTCTAATTCCTTCCCACTTATCAGTATGTGAGCTTCTTGGTCATAAGGCATAACTAATCCAACTCAGAAGGATCAAGAATTGGTTCAAGAATATGCTCAGATATTAAATTAAAAAAAGGGGGTGGTCACCTAAACATGCAGAGTAATATATAAGATTTTAAAATAAAAATATTTTCAGAATATTGCACTAAGTGAAGATCTGAATAACTGACAATTTTTAAGATTTGGGGGTGAAGGCAGAGACTAGTGACTCTTAAAATGCAGCCGATCTTTAATATATATATATATATATATATATATATATATATGTGTGTGTGTGTGTGTGTGTCATCCAGACAGTTTCACAGCTCATCAGTGTGGCTAGACACCTGGTTGCCTCTAGCTAGGATTGAAAGGCACATAATGAGGAAAGAGAACTTGGAAAATTTGATACTCACAGGAAAGGTTGAATCAAGGGAGACAGCAGAACCTATATATCTCGCTGGATTCAAAGACTCCAATTACGAACTAAACTTGCTTTCTCTATCAAGATTTTTTTTTTATGTGCTGCATCCTCAGGACATTGGCAATCAGGGCTCTCCACAATTTCCTGTCGTTTGTAGCTCATAATAGATTTGTCTTTTCATTCTCTCTCCTAAACCTTGTTCTATCCATTTACTCAAGCTCACTAGGTAGGTACCGCCATTTCTCTCGATTCAATCTTTCCTGTGTGTATCAAATTTTCCAAGTTCTCTTTCCTCGTTATATGTCTTAGAAATTTCAACTTCTTGACATTAAATATAGTTGTCCTTTTTGCTTAGAACCATTTTCTCTAAAACTGTTGTGGCTCACATGTTCAGTCCATGGTATCCTCAACATTCTAACAACCACAAATTTATATTGCATACACACAGGCAGCAACCATCACTTTACAATGTCATGACCTCACTTTAGTCTTAAAAGTTATAGACAAAGCCCTTCTGGAATGATAAATAAACAAAACGCTGATAAAAGAAAATTATTTAATATAAGTACTTTTTACCATATTATGCAAGATTACCCTTTATAAGCAATTATTTACAAATCAGGATGACAAAAAAGCCAAGAATTTCAAAATTGTATTGATTGTTACCTAGCAAAGAAGGGAAAGAAAGATCAGCTAGTGCTTCCTATTGCCAGTTATTAAAGGTTAGATGTGAGCATTTACTACTTGAGTAAGACAGGAATATTGGAAAGATAAATGAGAAACCAAGTAAATCTAGTCATTCACCCAACTTCCCAGGGATTGAATAAGCATTCAAAAGAGATTAATGTGTGAGAAAAACTTTACCTATAAACTGGCATCAGATTTAATAGGGAGAAAGAAAAAGTTATATATTAAGAGAGAGAGAACAGGAAAGTCATAAACATTAAGTAGTCTCCTCATCAGACAACCAGAATTAGAGAAGATTGCCAAGCACAAACTATGGGAACAATCTGGAACAATTTTGAGATAAGGGGAATGCAGAGAAGATGACCAATAGAAAAATATTGTGATAGAAGAGACACTAATTTAAGCACCTAAAAAGATCACGAGTGAATCCAGTTTAGTCTGATAAAAGACCAATGAATCACTTGGGAAGATCAAGATAGCATAGCATCCTCTGGGAGCGGGAGGGGGGGGGTCTCTGAGAGATGATTATGTACATCTGGAGCATTTCGAAGTCTAGCAACACCCATTGCCATCCTGTAACTATTTTGGCATTCCTTTTAAATGGACATTATTAACAAATAATATAATAAAAAGGAAAAAATTATCCTATTTATTAGTTAGGTCTTTTTCTAACAAACTGCTAATCTCTAAATACCATGTCCCATTGGGATGCAACTGATCATGGCTCTTCATAGCTTCCTTTTGTCCATTCCATTTGCTGTTCTGTTAAGACACAAAAGTGAACAGATCATTTTACAGCCTGGAAATACATTTAGCCTTGTTCCACTTTTCTTCTATTTTTTTTTTTTTTTTTTAATTATGTGGCATGCCCCAGTGAGGACATGGCTCTATAAATCCTGTCTTTTATAGCTCTTAATAAATTCTGACCCATTACATTCTTTGTGACTGGATGCAAGAACAGGAACAAATTTAAACAGGCTACTCAAGGTTTCCCACACCATAATTCTGACATCTTCAAGATGTCCTTTGAGTTGTAGGCCCTCTTTCCTCATGCAATCAATAAATTTCAACTGTTTCTTTCAGATCATTTTACTTTCTTTGTACTTATTTTTCTTTTGTGTGCCCTGACATTATTAGAGCTCATCAATAGTATCAATAGTTCAGTGCCTTTTTTTTTTCTAATGACATTTTCCAGTCAAAATTTTATCAATTCTTCCCAAGCAAGGTAATAATACCACTAAGATGCAAGGGACTCCTGAGAGTGAAAGAGAATGAGGAGACTTCAGAAAGAACTAAATATCCAATTCTAAATGAAGAACGAACCTCTACTCCTGTTCAAAAACTGGGGAGGTGGGTAAACATAGCAATAGGCAAACATATCTACTCATATTTAGAAAAATAAATAATTAGTAAATAAATTTTCAGAGTTCAGACAGACATTAGAAGTATAGAGTTGAAGACTTCCTTCTAAAGTCTTCAACTCTACACCAAACAAGTGATAAACTGCTGTCCCTGTTCAAAAAAACAGAGGAGGTGTGTGAACCGGGTGATAGGCAAACTTGTTTAACCTATGTAAGATATCCTTCTCTATCACAATGCACCTTTAGATTTCTGTATCACATTTTCTGTTATCTAACAATACCCTCCCCAAATGGCTAATTTCTGTACCTCTTTTAAGCTTGAATGTCTTTGCAAAGATCATGCTTCTCTGAACATTATGGACTGGTGCTATAGGATCACAAAGAATTGGGCCAAATAACAAAAATCACATCAGCTGCAACAACTGAAATGGATAGCACATGTAACCAGAAGAGAAAATAATGACACAAAGATACTGATGTTCCACACTACTTTGAACAAAAGGTTAGGAAGGAAAGCCCCATCAATGCTGGAAAGAGTAATAACAGCTCTTGAGACTTGAAAAGCCTATTTTCCTGGAAAAATGTTTTAATAGAAAGATATAAATTTAAAACAAAAGTAGTACTGACTGCTCAGTCAATAAATACCAAGTGTTTCTTTATAAAGAAAACAGTTAATATTACCATTAACCTTTATATGACATCCTCAATATGTAACTCACATCATAGGCTTTCTCATTTGATGATGACCATGCATTGTCTTCTAATGGTTAATAGTCCTTCTTGCTTTCCATTACTAACTTGACTAACATTTCTTTAAGTTTCCTTTTCAAGTGACATCAACATGTCAGTGTATCTTATTCTATCAAGTGTATGTTCACCAATAAATACTGGTAGGTCTTTTAGTTATCTTAGGATAGTCTCACAGTATAAGTTAAATAGATCCAGTGAGAATACACATGCTTGTTTTTTTTGTCTTACCCTCTTTCTATTTTTGTGTATTTACTGAATTTGTTCACTATCCACATACAGGCTGTTTGTTCCCAGAAATTACAGATTACTCAAACAGCTTTCCCATGCAAATGAAGGTTTTCTAGCATTTAGGTCTTTATGTTATACCTCATCTAATGCTTTTGTGTAATCTATTAAACATAAGTTTCTCTGCATTCTAATTATAAAAATAGCATTTCTTGTTCCAGTATCTTGAAAAAAGCTACACTGTTCTTGTTCTATTTCTGCTCTAATACTGCTACAAGCTTTATTCATTAGAATCCTAATAAATTTAGTTATGCAGCACATTAAGCTTATTGTCTGGAGTTCACATTCATTTGCACCTGGCTTCTTTGACATTGCTATTAAGATAGGTCTTCTGGTATTTCACTGCTGCCATAAATTTCATTTATTATTTCAGTAATCTTATCTCTCCCAAAATGATCTAAGGCTGACTATCACAATCCCATCTGGTCCTGCTGCTTTGTTTCTCTTTATCCTGGCCAGTGCCAATCTTACCACAGATTCTAATCCTACAGGTCTTTCAATATTTTTATGTATTGTAAGTTTTGCAAACCTGCTGTCCTCGTTCCATCTTTGTAATATCTTTCATTTATCTATTATGAGAGTATGCTTTTTAGACCTTATGCATTCTGTCAAAGAACACATTTTCTGCTCTATTTCCTATTTCTATTATTTTTTTTTATGCTTGCCTGCTAGGTCGATATTCTGTAGTTATTCTATATCTGCACACTTCTCATTGAGTCGGACATCTTTTGCTTGCTTACATTCATTTTTGTCTTTGCTTAAATACTCTATCATTCCTTCATACTATTTACTGTCTTATTTCAAGAATTTTCTGTCATCCATTATTTTTTTTAATTCCTTTCTTTACTCTGGAAATGAACTCTTTTGCCAATGTCACTAATACTTTCCTTTAGTGCAGTGGTTCCCAAATTTTCTCTGGGCTGCATTTTTAGGATAAAAATTTGCTTGTGCTTCAAATTTTACATGATAAAGAGTACATTTAAAAATAAAAAAAAAAAAAACAATGACTAATAGTGCATTAAATATATAACTTACATGATTAAAGTAGACAAATTTAATGAAATTTATAAGCTTGTTTTGACAAGTAGTCTCCTTTATATTAGGCCGAATTTAAGATAAATTTATCTCCTCAACAACAATTACTTACAGGTATTTATACTGGGATTCATGCATGCAATTACATGTAATCCATAATATTTTAAATTTTAAAATCATTTATTTTTATATGAATTTTTTTTAAACAGTTTCTAAATCTTTGATTGTATTTCAATCATTCCACCTCCCCTGCTACCCTCTTCCACTGCACCTATGAAGGCACAGCGCAACACACCATTTGGGAACCACTGCCTTAGTGTGTGACATCAAATTACTGATCACTTCTAAGCTTTTGTATTTGTACTTAGCTACATCAGCATATGTCTGTCTAGATATGGATTTGTTCTAGAATCTTTTTTATTATAGCTTAAGTGTTGCTTTGAGTTTATTTAATTTCCATAATTTTATCTTTAGTTTGGGAGGTGAACACTCCCAAAGTTGGCATTTGTATATAGTTTAACAAGTAGAACTGTATTTCTAACTCTTTCACTAATTCTTAGGTAGTCTAGTTTCCATGCCCACAAGCATCTTGGGTGTCCTTTAAACCAGGTGTAAGTTATTATTTGGCTGTTTACTGTGCATGAATGAACCCACTTTTCTCCACATGCACTGCACAGCAAGTTCATATTTACTATTTCATACTATCTTGTTTCTTTCCTAGGTTTACATTAGGAACCCCATGATGATAATTTCCTGTGCATTGGCTTTTGGCATTATCTAGTGTGTTGCAAAAATTTATTCCATGCTTTGTGATGTTGATACATATACTATTATATGATGACTATATTGAATGACTTCCATCTTAATTTTACTAGAACTGTCCAACATCCCAGAACATATTTCCTCTTGCCTTTATCTAACATTAGTCATACTCCTTTGGATTTCTTATTTCTACTTTAGCATATCCATAAAAAAAAAAAAAAAAAAAGGTCAAGAAATCACCATGAAAAAGCAACAACAAAAGCTGACATTAAATCATAGTAAAAAGCACCAATGAATATTTATTATTGTAATCATGCATTTTACAGCTATGTTCATATAATCTTTCAAAAATTTAGAAAAAAAAAAAAAAAAGGCACTTTGGATATGACTCAAAATCAGAATTATTACTTTATTTTCCAATAAAAATAATTTGCATGATAAAGGCCAATTCGACAGAAAGGTCCCTTCTCTCATCTAGGCAGCCATTGGTAAAAGAAAGATAGTATTATTTAAGAGGATTAAAGCCACATTGAAATGTACATTAAATAAACAATATCCAGCAATGGGCCATCCATTTACGAAAGCACTGACTTATCCTTCTGACTGGCACTGAAATGTTTATATTTCAGACACCAGCAGAAATCTGTGTTGATTTGACACACTTTGAGGCAGAGATGGGAATGAACAGGATTAGAACTCAAATTACCACCCACAAAAAAAAAAAAAAAAAAAAAAAAAAAATTAAGAATGCAAGATTACAGAGAAAAACTGAAGACAAGAGAAAGGCTTACTGACAATTAAGAGGGGCATATTCAGTGAAATAAAAACAAAAAATATTCTTTTTACTATTATTCAAAATTTATTTAACTTTTATTTTACTTTGTGCAAAAAAAAAAAAAAAAAAAAATTATTCCAGGGTTTCTCAAAATCTAAGAAATGAAAACTCCTATTCTTATCTAAAAATACTTTAGAATACAAGCTCAGTTAGAAAAAGTTGATAAAAAAATTGTTAGAAAGTCTACATATAACCAACTAATTTTAAAATTAATATATTATTTAAAAACAGTAAAGTTTACATTTTAAATACTATGAAAATTCAAAATGTATTAGTTTAGATAGAATAAATCAAAAAGTCATTTTGATAATGCCTGACTGACATCTAAGGTCTATGCAATCATCTGATGAAGATCAGAAATTTAATCATAATGTTGTCCACATTCAGAGAGAAAAAAATACACTAAATAGTCTACAAAGTTTGAGAGTACTTCATCATTTCCATAATTCAACTTCTTTAAAAAGTTAACAAGCAAAATTCCAATAATTATGCTTTCATTGAAAGTTAAATGACACCACTAAGTATAAAAAACTGATGCCTTTTTTATTTTTTAATTATGTAGAATAATAGATTATATCAAAGTGCTGCATCCAGACAAAATTCAATTAAAAACTAGAGGTTAATGCTTGATTGAAAAGAACATTAAGAACAAAAAGTAATTAAGTATGGAAGGTTAAAAGGGTAAAACAGAAAAAAAATGTATAAAATTATAGTCTCTACTTACAAAATTAAATGTTAGAAATAAAGATAGAGCTATCTACAAGCAACTCTTCCAACACAAGATGAAGTAGAAAGATAAAAATCAATGTTGATAAGATCCTAGTGTCAATGTTCCTGAACGGCCAACAGTTGACAAATAAATTGCACTATTATAATATTTCTAATCAATCTAGCAGACTTGATTAACCTGCTGGCTCCCCCCACCTCTCTTTTCATGGACATTAACTGAGATAAGAGAGAGTGAACACATCCAGACTATTCATAAATGTTTAACAGTAAACAGGCCACCCAATCAGTATCAACAATATTGCAATCAACCAAATAAATATATTGATTATATGTATGAAAATTCATATTAAAATTCCTACCAAACAGTATATTACGAATTTATTTTCTAATTTGAAAAAGTTGAGAATTATGGAATTTTAACAATATATGTAAATAGTTTAAATGTTTATGCATTTTTTGATTTCTTTAATACATTAAGTAGGCAAGGAGTAACAGTTAATGATTTTGACTGAGAAATTGTATAACTAAGTTCAAATTCCAGTTGAGTTCATTACATTCAATTATGTGCTAATACCCTTGAGAAAGGTATAAATCCATCTCTTTTCCCTCCAGCTATAGGTAAATAGCAGAACAGACTGGACCCTGTAGCCTTGGGTGACAACCAGTCTAGGAGAAGGAAACTGAATTCAATTTGGATTGCACTATCTTAAAAGTGTGTATACACGTAGCTGAAAACCAGTTGTGAATCCAAATTCCCACTGAAACTCCTATAGATTTACATGTCCAAATGAATAACCCTCACTATGCTTGGTCAGTTTTCATTTGGAGACTATGGGCTTGTTTGACAGAGCAGGCTGGATGAATGCCATAACAGGTACGAGCAAATACCTAAATAAGGCATGCTTACTGAAATGAAACTGATAGCTTGTTGCATTTGCTGGATTTAACAATAGAGGATCTCAAGCAGGGTACATTATCTTTCTTGTGGGTGACAATGATAATTACGTACCTAGAAGTTGTTAACTATGCTCTTTTACCTTTCAGATAACTATCCTTAGGAGGATTAGCATTAACAATCTATATAATCTGAAAAGAGCATAGATTCTTAGTTTACATACATTATTCAGACTCTTGTTAGGAGACTCCTCACTTAGTCAAGACATCTACAACTTGGCTTGAACTGGTGTAGAGTAATTGTCCAAGGTTAAATGTAATTGGCAGAAATATCTAACAGAATTGACAGTTTCCAATAAACTAACAAAAATAAGAAAAGAACAGGAAAAAAAAAAATAAGACAAAGCAATCTCCAAACATATATATATATATATATATATATATATATATATATATAAAATTTTCAAGACAAAGTTAGCAAAGGAAAAGTAATACAGCAAAATGTTCAAAATAAGAATTGTATTAACATACACAGAATAGAGATGAATGATTGCAGTATTCTGACCACAAGAACAAAAATATGACTGATGAGACCAAGAAGTGGTCTATCTTATTGGCTAGGGAGAGATCCCAGCATGCATTTGTAAGATTTTTCTATAAATTTGGGATAGGGATATTTTTCGCAGTCATTCATACAGATTGAATCTAACAACTGGGAATCCATTCAAGTTTATGTATTACCCCTTGTTTCAACATTTTCCAAATAATTGCAGTTTTAATGCCGAGCATCTTATCCAATATCTGAGTAGGTATGCGAGTAAAATCCTATAGGATTGCATGGTCAGTTTTATATATTACTGGAAGATTTTCTGGCTTGTCTTCAATACATAAAAGTTCTAGAAAGTATTTTCTATTAAAAGTGTACATTTCCATCATAACTATAGCAAGTGTTTCCTCTACCTGTGTACTTTTCACAACTCTTGATTCTGTGAAACAGCCAAGAAATAGGAACAATTATCATTGTCACCCACAAGATAGATAATGGGTTCTGTTTGAGAGCCACCATTTCTAAGTCCAGAAAATGCTGCATCACAGATTCTATTTGCAAAAGATCTTTTGCGAAAAGAGCATATTTGCTTAGAACTTTCCAAATGGGTAGACATCCATGAGAAGGAAAGAATTTTCTTAACCATTATCACTGTATGTGATATCATTTACTATGCAAAAAGTTTATTCT
The DNA here is from genome assembly GCA_963932145.1 of Acanthosepion lycidas. NCBI lineage: Eukaryota > Metazoa > Mollusca > Cephalopoda > Sepiida > Sepiidae > Acanthosepion > Acanthosepion lycidas. Next base: position 93,179,791 of record OZ010599.1, read on the forward strand.
ATCACTGAATTTGAAATTGTTCGAACTTTATAGTTGTGTTATCATACCCTACTATGGCAACAGAAAACACCTTTGAGTGGAATTAACAATAAGATTACTGCAATTGAGAAAGGATGCAGTGAAAATGGAAGTAATATTAATAATGCAGAGTGCTAATGGTTAATTACAAGACTGACTGTTCAAATGAAGGATAGCATATCAAAATTAAGACTTTACTGTTCTTGGTGAGCAGAAGTTAACATTTCCGTATGTTTTGTATATTTAGCAGTGGATCATGAAAAAAAAAAAAAAAAAAAAAAAAAAAAAAAAAAATCCATTCTAGATGTTCTACATTTATAAGTTACATAATATATAAGAGACTAAAGAGTGATTCTACATATATAGTAGGTCAAATGCAAAATCAGATGCTGACTCTTCACTTCCAAGTTTTAAATTAAAGTCTCTAAAATGATGAATTAGAAGAAAATAAATAAGATAAATATTCCAAGAATTTTGTCAACATTGTTTTACATTTCTAAATCATAGTGTTTCTCAGTTGTCAGGCTTAAACTAGAAAACAAGAAATATGAAAAAAATAAAATCTCAGTTAAGTAAAAGAAAATTTGGTCAACAGGATATCCTAGAAACCCATCTAAAGTTTCAAATATAAAAATGCTAAAGACAGATCCACAGAAACAGGATGGTTTCTAATATGTTAAACAGGACACATAAGAAATAACACCTTACTAAGTGGTCTACAATAGGTCACAGAGAAAGAATAACAGGAAAGTGATAAAATTATATACAATCAACCATGATCCTACACTTAACATTCTTATATTATTTTCATTGTTTGGACTGTTGTCCTCATCTTTATTGCCATATTCATGATGTTTCAGTCATTGTATGCTGCAGCCTTCTTCAGGATCTGACTTTATATTGGAGATAAAGTATTGTAACTATTTACATTGCCTGAAGTGTTGTCCTCATCTTTATTGTCATACTAATGATATTTCAGTCACTGTACGCTCCAGCCTTCTTCAGGTGATATATGTTGGCATTTCAAACTGAACCCTTTACTTAGTCCACTAGGGTAGATTGTTCCGGTCCCCATCGACACATGGCCAAGTGGATAAAACATTGGTTGAAGTAATCCAATGAGTCGACCCAAAGAGTTGAGAGTTCAATACCTGGTCATAGCAGGTGAAGAAGAAGGAAAGGAGAAAAAAAAAAAAAAAAAAAAAAAAAAAAAAAAAATGGAGATTTGAGTTACTAAAGGGAATTAACTGAAACTGAGGATACCCAAAAAGGACATGGTACATGGAACTAGAATAATCTACTCCAGTGGACTAAAAGGGCTTGTTTTGAAATTCCAACCTTTATCAGCTAAAGAAGATCTGAGGTGTACAACAGCCAAAACATCATGAATATGGCAATAACAATGAGGACAATAATGTAAATTTAAATAGTTACAATACTCATCTTAGAAATATAGACAAATACAGAAAATTTAGCTCCTAACCTACAAATGGTTTTGAAAATTTATAAAGAATAAATTTATATATAAAATCAATCATTCTGGCCACCAGACAATTGCAGGAACATGTTAACTTAAGTAGCAATTTCCCCCATTCTTGTATAGATTTGATTTTTGTTAGTAATTTTTTTTCTTTTCTACTTTAATTATCTTTTGGTCACCTTGTAATACTTTGGACTTTTGTGAATAAAATAAACTAGTGATTCTCAATTGCCATACTGCAGCACAATAGTGTGCTGTGTGATCTTAAATGTGCCGTGGAATATTGTCCCTATATATATGAGGAAGTAGTAATGGCACAGCATTAGTATTGGAATAAATGAATCCACCCAACTGAAGAAATGAAGGTCTGCTTATCACACATTCGACCAAACATTGAGGGGGGGGGACAACTAACAACCCACCAGGCACAGCTTCATAAGCTGTTGATTAGAAACATTGAAATAAAGTTCATATTACTGTGTTTTTTTGTTTTGTTAATATAGTTTTATTTCATAACATTTAAATGTATAATCTTTAAAAATTTATAAAATTAATAAACCACCTTTATTTTAGTATTTTGAAAGGGCAGTGTTTTTTGCTGCCCACCGCCCAGACTGATATTAGGTTGTCCAACACTTACCCATACCACAGAAATTTATTATGAAGTGAAAATTAACTGCTAATTTTATACATCAAATTGTATTTTTTCAGTAAGGATGCTTTTAAGACAGCTTTTACACAAATTTATTACTACTTAGTGAAACTTGATTAAGACAATAAAACTAACAATTATCTGCATGCAATGCACAGATCACTTTTCCTGATTCAATTTTTAAATCCAGCATTCAAATATGTAAACAAAAACAATGAATAAAGAAAAATTGTTGTTGTAGATGTGTACTGCTAATATCATGTTTTCAACTATTTGAATCAACCTAGCATTCCATCTGTTTAATATTTGCTAAAGATACAAAGTGAGCGCTGAAGAGTTCTTGGAAACTTCCTAAAATCCTAACATCCATCCCCACCACTACCACATACACAGAAAAGCTTTTTGGTTAGTTTAACCAAGAAATTTTCATCACCTTCTCATATTTCCTGTTAAAAAAATTGCATATCTTTTACAAATTAAGGCTTATATCCTGTTGAAACACTAGTCCCCATACAATCACTGAAGTTAAGCAACACCAAGTCTGGTCAATACCTAGATGGGTGACCGCTATAACAGGTGCTGTAAACCTGGATGTACAGCTGATGTAATGGATAATGGCTTGGAATTGGATATTGGCAAGCAGAGTTCCAATTCTAGTACAGTTAATCATATTAATTTACATACAAGTACCCTTGGGAAAGGTATGAATCCACCTCTTCTCCTGCTATGGATTAATTAGTAGGACTTGTATCAGCAAATCATTATTGCCCCCAAAATTCTTCCAATTTAAAAATATTTTCTGGTTTTAAATAATTTGCAATGGTTGATAAGACATTAAAAAAAAAAAAAAAAAAAAAAAAAAAAAAAAAAAAAAAAATCAATCAATTTTTATAAACCAATAAGAAAATCCATATTATCTTGTCAGTAGACTGTATGACTCTAGAGAGTAACTGAATGGTAGAAAGCATTGTGACAAGGTCACCAAATTTTACATATCTCCATTACAAGTACAATTTGTTACCAAAGTTTGTCTCAATGTGAAAAATGGATTTCAACTCTTTCCTCTATACTAATTTAGCAAATACTTGTAAAGTCTTTAATTTAAAGGTTTATACAGAAATTATATAATTATTTTAATTTGATTTCATAATAGGCACCATTTTATTTTCCATCTCTACCCCTAATTTATCTTACCATTTATAGTATGTTTTCTTCAGTAAAGAACTTGAAGGTCATCTGTGTAGTCACTTCTTTACCCCATACTTAGAGACAGAAAAGTATCTTTCAATCTAGCTGCCTATTGTAACTGATTTAACAAGTGATTTTTTTTTTTAATAAGCTTATTTAGAAAGAAAAAAAAAAAAAAAAAAAAAAGAAAAGCTATATAAAATACACCATAAACCTTTCTTAAGACAATAAATAGTAACTATACGTATTCTTTCAATTTTCTCACTTTTTCCTTTTTATTTGAATTCATTATAGTGTTTGTGTTAAAAGAAATTTTAATGTTTATCATATTGCTAGTAAAATAGTTGAATATAAATTGTCCAATTTGTGTCCTTAAAGCTATGTAGGCTGATTTTAACTTGGGATTATATTTCTAGATTCAAAATAGAGTCCACTTGAAATAGTTGAAAACCAACAAGATTTTTTTTTTTTTTTTACACTTTTTTTTAACCAGTGAAATTCAAAAAGAAAATTTTTGTTAATGGAAGATACTGATTCTATGATTATTTGATTAAATATTATTCTAATTTCAATTCTAAAAACTTATCATTTTCATTCAATTGTCCTAATAATTATGTGCAAAGAAATAATAATATTTCCTATAAATATTGATTAGCAAACAGCGTTTTCTTTGGAATGTATAGAAAAGTTATTCCAATGTTTATTTTGTGTTTTACTAGTATCCTCATCATAGTTCAGTGAAAGATACTAGTAACATCACGAGGATGACCAAACCAAAACAGGATATTCTCTTGTTCTAAGTGGATTCAGAACAATTGGTCCTTGTTATAGATTGAAAGTTATTAACTATGACTCCAAGAAAGAATACTAGTCCAACATAAGTAGGTAATACTACTTTTAAATAGCTTTTTAGTTTAAAATTTCTATAGAAATCAAGGCTTGTCACCTTCACATTTTTTTTTTTTTTTGTTTACAGGAAATATTTTATTTTCATTTTTACTTTTGTGATATTCATATTTCAATAAGTATGTTTTGATTGGCACCAATCCTTTCAATATATTTCCTGTAAACCAAAAAAAAAAAATATGAAGTGGTGACAAGCCTTGATTTCTATAGAAATTTTAAACTAAAAGGCTATTTAAAAGTAGTATTATCTACTTATTCTTACTTGGAGTCATAGTTAATAACTTTCAATCTATAACAAAGACCAATTGTTCTGAATCCACTTAGAACAAGAGAATATCCTGTTTTGGTTCGGTCATCCCTGTGAAGTTACTAGTCTCTTTCACTTTATCAACTATGATGAGGATACTAGTAAAACATAAAATAAACACTGGAATGTATAGAAAGTAGTGATGGGATGATTAATTGGAATTGGAATTCAGAATAAAAAATATTGAAACGGTTTGGGGTATTGGATTCGGAAAATTTTAACCTTCCAAATCCAAAAATGCTTCTTTGATTTTTTTTTTTTTTTTTTTTTTTTTTTTAAAAACTTGATTTTTCATTCCTGGTACAAATGAAAAGATAAAAATATTTATTGATTTTAAATTATCAGTAAAACTAAAATCTATAGATCATAGTAACACCTAAGTATGATGTGAATTTATTTTACTAGTGTAAATAAAAAAATTAAAAAAATGAAATGAAATGTGCAAGTTTCTACTCAGTTCTCAAACTTACCAAAAAGTTTGCTAATTTAAACTGTTTCAGTTCAAAATAAAATTTTTATTTTCTTATTATACATTGTTAATTCCCCCATTTAATATTATAGATTATTAATTTGATAATTACAATCAAATTATGTAAATTATGTAATATAAACACAAAATAAATCAAAGTTGTTCAGCTGGGATCTCTTTTAAGACAATTTTTATTATTATTTTTTTTAATTTATAAAAATGAAAAAAATTCAATGTGTGGAATTCCTGCCAACATCACATTTGATTTCTTCACTTAAACTATCTCGGAGCCAAAGGAGATGCAAGTTTTATAAGTAGATGTGTATAAAATAAAAAAAAATTTTTATTCCACTTTTATTTGGCATGATTAAGCTAGTTTTAATATTTTTAAAATAAAACTAGTAAAAGTTCTCAATCTAATTGGGGGGAAAAAAAAAAAAAATTAAACCCATGCAAAGAATGCATTTACAATTCTCATACTTATGAAGATTTTAATCTTATTTTTAAAATTTGTAAATTTTGCTAAAATTGTTTATATCCTCTTTTTAAAAAAATTCAAGAGATGTTTTTACGGTGTTGCTGCACTTTTACTTTTAAAACAAAAATAAAAACTTTTAAGAAATTATGAAATTTTTTTTTTTAGTTATGAGAAATTTATTTTAGACAGTGAAACTTATAAGTGATTAAATTTTTTTAGATAAAATTGTAGACCCTTTATTAAGTTGGTGTGGCAGTTCATATTTAATTCTTATTAAACATCTGTAAGCAAATTTAAAATTTGCATTCATTTTTTATTCACTACTAGCAGTAGAGCCCAGCATTGCCCGGGGATGTAACAGTAAGAGATAGATCAAGTATTGACCATCATAAAGATTGAAAAATAAAATTGACAAAGATTATTGTTTAAGGTTGACAGATACACATGTCTTAATTAGTTTTTTTTTTTGTTTTTTTTTTATGAATTGGTCAAACCCAAATTCAAACAAAACATTATTTTCAATCGTTATGAGTCTACCGATTGAATAGAATTTTATTATAAACAATTGTCTTGTAAATGGAATTTTTAAAGCATTCTGAATGTAAAAATAAAGAAAAAAGTGTCCAAGACAATAAGAAACACTACCTGCCCCCAAAAAAGTGAAGTTTTGTTGAAATCGGTTGAAAAATGTAGGAAATCCAATCCCATATATAAAGGTACACACACAAACAACCTAGGTTTTATAAGTATAACTCGATATGAATTGTCCCCCTTTCATTCTGGCGACTTAATCGTGTTTTCAAATTGATTTCATGCAAAAACAATGGTTTTTCCAATTTTTGGCGCTGTCAGAACCACCACAAGGTAATTTTACGTAGTCCTGTGAAGTTTTGTTGAAATCAGTTGAAAAATGTAGGAAATCCGATCCAATACATAAACGTACAGACACAGACACAATCTGTGTTTTATAATAAGTAAGATTCTGCAGGAATAGGTACTCCTTGTACTTTATCAAAATATATGCATGAGTTTATCCACAATGCATAGGATGATACCTTCCTGCTTAGAGTATTATTGTTGATAATATATATATAATGCATGAGGAATCACAGAGATCAGGATTTGCTAACAATACTATTCCCACTGGAAATACCCCATCTACAAAAACATCTGTCAGTGAGTAATTCCCATTCCTCTGTTTATTCCTCGGTCCATTCATGAAGGACAGAGGCATACCCGAAAATTACGAACTTAAAACCTTTCTGTCATATAGTTAATAATTAATATTTAATAAATGTTTATCATACTGTTTATAGTGGTACCCTTTTGTTTGTTGTTGTTTTATTAACTAACCATATATATATATATATATATATATATATATATATATATAAAAAGGAATGTTTGTTTCATTTTTGATGTGCATGCTGAAATTGAATTTGTCACCCCTAAATTTGTTGCATTCATTGAAAAATGCCACATAAAATTTTAAGGACATTGCATAATATTTAAAGAGGGCAACTTTGCTTGTTAAGACTTAAGACCTATTTTTATTTTACACTTAATAACAAACCATTATTAGTTGAATCTTTACACTGCTTTGATGACTGAATGAGAACTAGTGTTTTCACTAGGATTTGACCGTAACATTGCTGAGTGAGCAATCACAAAATGGAGTGTTAGATTTGATCTTCTCCAAAATCACAAGGTTTTTAGAGTCTAGCAGTTAAAACAGTTGTGTATTCCAACTTCCAAGTCAAAAGGATGCTAGTTCAAAATCCTTTATTTCTGATCTTGTACTGTATTCACTCTCACTATTATAGAATAACAGCTTGAGTAAAGTCATAATTTAAAGAAATAATAAAACAGGAAAGTAAATACTTGTTAAAATAAACTGTTACTTTCATTGTCAGAGAAAAACATAGAAAGCAGCAAAGAGATTGATATAGCTTTAATTCCAGAATACTGAAGTATTTTCTAAACACATTGGCTCACTTTCCATTGGGGAAAATAAAATTTTGGCTTTTTAAATGGTTTTATAGAAATATAGTTGTGTCAAACAAATTCTAATAAATTTCCAAAACGAGATCAAAGGCATTTCTCTTTGACAGTCATTTAAAATTTTTATAGATATGTAAAAGATATAGGCAGACTTTTTTAATTGGTATCTATACATTGGCTCTAATGTTTTAATAAATGTGATAATAGGTCATTGGATTTCAACAAGAAATACATATGTATGGCTGATTAAAAAATGCAAGCATCCAATGGATAGAGAAGAATTTGACAAATATTTATGCACTTAAATAGCTGTAGGTATCAAATTTTAACCACTAGCACTCTACAGAGGATTTATTCCTAAAGCAAAATGTTTGTCCTACAATTATAGTTGACTCCATTTGCTGAACAAATGTTTATTTGAATCCCATACTTGTGTTATGTCCTGCCATAGCAACAGTGAAAAATCATCAGGCTTGAAATTCAGAATGAGACTACGGCAGTTGAGGAGGGAGAGTCAAAAGTAATACTTTGTGAATAATGCAGAGTGTTAATGGTTAACTAGTCTGTTGCATTCACATTTGCACTAGTGCCCTAATGCATGAATCTACCTATTCTTTCCTTCAGCTATGAAATAAATACCAGTGTAGACCATGGCCTCTAGACTTGGATAGCAGTCTAAGAGAAGGACTACCCTGAAGCCAAAACCATGAATGCCTACATTTAATCATAATGAAGGGACATAGCATTTTCAGTTCTATAATGAAAGGTAAAAAGAATAAGCAAGTGTATGCATATAAGAACAGAAAAAGGTCTTTTACAAGTTATGATAAAATTGTTTTTTCCTTATGACCATTTTCAATAATTTGAATAGAGATTTATTACTAAAGAAAGAATTTTTGCTCGTCTATACAAGCAAACAACTTTATTTAACACACTTAAAAAAAATAATACATAGGTTTGTCTACTACCCAGCTCACAAACCTCCCCAGTCTTTTGAACAGGAATAGAGATTTGTTTCTTGTTTCCCCCGTTTAGGATTGGGTTTCTGGTTCCTTATAAAGTCTACTTTAACTCTATACTTATAACAACATCTCCATCTAAACGCTGCAATTTTATTTACTATTTATTTTTCCTCAATAGGAGTAGATATATCGTCTGTTTCACACTCCTCACTGGTCTTTTGAACCAGAGCAGAGTTTTATTCCTCATTTCCTGTTTAGGAAAAGGTTACTGGTTCTTTCTGAAGTCTTTTCATTCTCTTTCACTCTCAATAAGCCCCTTGCATCTTAGCAGTAAGATTGCCTTCCTTGGGGTGACCCAATTAAAATAAAATAGGGAAAAATTATCAAGTCACTTTATGGAATAAATCCATTTGTTACAAGTATAATAAAATAACAAACTGATATGGAAAACTGGGTTAAAAACACTATTAGTGACTCAACTTCGTACACACACACACACACATATATATATATATATATATATAGCAATAATAAAGTTGAAATACAAGTATTCTTGATAAATGTAGGTATATCATTTAAGGACACTACCATGTAGTGTTTAATGTTTGCTTATTGAATTGAAAGATGTTAAGCATATGACAATCAGCATAGCTGGTTAAATACAAGTCATTATGATGCTCTCTGGTTTCAAAATGAAAATGGCACAAAGTTTAGTATGCAAATGACAATAGCAAATAGCCCCCACAATCAATTCAAAAATAAAACATTAAAATATCTACAGTGAATAACCAAGGAAAAATAACAAGCTGCACTTTCAATACACAAGTTTTAATAAGAAATACACTTCATTTCATAAATATTCAATTGTACTTCATTATCTGCAATAGATAGGTTCCCATAGATGGTGAAATCCAGATAATGATGGCATATCTTTATTATCTGACAATTCTTATGCCCACCTGATGACAGAGGGGTGATACCTCCCTCATAATAACTGACAAATATTTAAACATTTTGAAATAAAATTCAGCTTTAAAACTGATAAATATTGTTTTGCATGTAATGAGAAATCACTTTAGTAAAATGTAATAAACTGTCAAAAAGGTGACTTGCATATAAACAAGGTTAATGAATAAAAATAGAAATGTGTAAAACAATTAATTTTGCCAAATTTATGAGTAAAAGAAAAAAGTCTTCATTTGAAGGCACTATAATAGCATAAGTAAGAAATTCTAAATATCTATTGTTGAAGGCTTCAAAACTTTTAGTAACATATTGTGTAAGAATTTTGTCAGTAAAACTGAATATTTAAAAAAGAAGCAATTTAAAAAAAATGATCACTTAACAATGAAAAATCTCATCAATATAAGACTTGTCAGTGAATGTGTGTATGTATGTATGTATCTATTACTATCAGCTAGTTAAAGAGTCTCAGCTACCAGATTTGAACTATAATTTACTTTGTCACCATAATCAATGAACCTGAGCAAATAGAATGAGGAAATAGTTTTGTCATTAATTATATTATAGCTTTCCTTCAATTTATGCAAGTTATCAATGAACCTCATCAACAAGGCACCAGAAACTGAACATTGATAACTATGGCTTAATTCCTAAACCACTAATCTGTCACTATCCTCAAGGACTAATGTTAATAATTAAAACAGTTCTGATTGCACACAGACCCCTTTCTCAATTCCAAGAATATGTACCTATTCTCACATGTCAGTTTTGCCAAGAATAGAACAGATAGGTCACTATAGTACTCAGACATACCAATCTCAATAAGAGTTTATTGTCTTTAAGAAAATGTGCATCAAAGACTTAATTTTTTATATTATGTTCAAAACTAAAGAAACACACACACACACAATGTTCAAATTTGAAAAGAAAATATCAAACAAATATTAATGCAATCAGAAATCAAAATTTCATGTGATATCTCATTGGCTTATATCCTTTAGATTTGACTTTCATTTCACCCAAAGCAAGGCGATAAAGCCACTAAGATGTGGGGGTGGGTACTGTGAAAATGTTATGGAGGAGAAGAGAGAGAAAAAATTAAAAGATCAGGATTCAGGGAGACAGAAGATGACAATTAACAGGCTGGAAGATAACTGAGTATTACAGAAATATTCTCAATATTTTAATCAACTAACAGATATCCCATGAACTAAATGCCTTATCTTTGACACCAGTAATATTCTACTGGTTAAGCACTACTCACAGTAGTCATATCATAAACATTCTGACATCGCAAATCATTGACAAAGAACTAAAATCTCAAAAAGAAGATAACTCTTTGCAGAAAAAAAATTTAGTACAAATCAGAATCTGATGCAATTAAAGAATCAATATTTGAAACCACCAAAAGAGGTCATGACATCTACTCCAAAATTTATTTTGTATATTCCTCCCTTGAAGTTTGTTCAATGGAAATTTTATTCCAACATTAATTCATGCCCTGAATGATGATGATGATCCCAACCTAACAGTTGGGAGGACCCATCTTTATGGAAATCTGCTGAACAGAGGAGACAAAAGGGTACCAGTGAATACTTCCTGTGTTAACCAGATCTCTCACCATTTGGATTTTTCTTAGATGGACACCTTAAATATGAGGTTTATCATGCAAAATACATAACACTCAATGAAATGGCAGCAGCCAACAAAAGAGAATGTCAAATAAAGCGACACATGATGCGTATGCAATTCTAGTGGTCCATAGCATTTCCTGTACCAGGACAACCATCAGTTAGACCAGCTGCAATAATTTAAAATGATTCTACAAGTCAAAAATTTAAATGCAATGTCAAACGTTATCTTCTGTCTTAATTCTTTTATTGTCCTCTCTTTTTTCATATTCTCTAACACTCAATAACCTCTTGCATCCTAGTGGTTTTATTGCCTTAATATACATTAAAAGTGTGCATACATTTGAAAAAGACAATCTGTGTTTATAAACTTACATAAGTCTTACAATTCAGGCTATAAATTTGTACTACCAAAGCACTAAAAAGAAAAAAGTATCATGAAAGGATTGGTAACAAGAATATGCATTTATACCTGCCATATTCCTAGTTTTTTTTTATGATAGCCTCTTTACTGAATTCTAAATTAAAAAAATCCATTTGAATGTATTTTAGAAACATTAAGCTGCAGTTTTCATGCAGTTGCTTTATATCAGAGATCAAAATACTCAGCATGCAGATTAAGTCACTAATCCAATCTACAAGATTAAACTACATTAAATTTCAAACCTGACACTCATTGATATAAATATAAAATTCAAGTTTTATACTATTAGCAAATGAATACATTGAAAACATTCGGTAATCAGTTAAACAAAACACACTGCTCTGATGTTTTTTGTAGAGATATATAAATAAAAATTCATTTCCTTTTACAAAAAAAAAAAAAAAACTATTTGGATACAACTAATTGAAATTTATATCTTAAAGGTTTTCTGTTGAAATTCATTTTCTAACCTTGAGTTAGTTTTTCCTGAGAATGTGAGGAAATAAAAAATAATGCCTTCATCCACTGAAAAACAACTCTACTTATAAAGCAAATTTGCTTTACACAAATTTTGTTTTTTTAAATATAGAGATATGAAAATGATATGACTCAGCTTTGTATATCTTGGTCAAAAGCAAGTGAATCTAATATATGCAATGAAACTAATTCATTGGTCACATAACCTGTTTTTATTACTTAGTAACAAGTTACCTCTTGTTACCATAACAGGTTATTACATGTCAACATAACTCCTGTTACCATGAGAATGGAAGAGCTAATACAGGGTTTTTATTTTAGTTTTATACTTTTACTGACTTAATACTTATCGAGAAAAGACTACACAAATGTGAATATAAAATAATAAATAAATATATATAAAAAAAAAAAAAAAAAAAAAGAGAAAAAAAAAAAAAAGAGAGAGAGAAAAAAAAGTTATTTTTAACATTTTCCGACAATAAAAAAAAAAAGAGAAATAAAATAAATACTAGCTTCCTAAATTTTATATATTTTTTAATATAGTCTCATACTCCTTGAAGCATTCCATGCAGAATGGAATTGTGTATATTCTTTACACAAAGTTGGTACCATTATTATCTCTTATCTTCAAAATGTATGCTTGCAGTCATAGCACTGTTTGGTTTGTTCTTCCAGCTTTATTTGCAGACAAATTATAAGCATGAATGACTGTATTGTTAGAAAATCTTTTGACAATCTTGGACCTTTGTGCCTGCAAAAATAGAAGAAAAAAAAAAAGTGTCAAAAGGACAGTTTTTCCATTGACACTTATTTTAACTATCTTCATTCCTTGGCAATGTTTATGGTTTTAAAAAGTGATGAGAATTTTAATACAATTTAAACATATTAAAGTGAATTTATAATTTTTTTTTGTTCTTGAGAATTGGCAGCAAAATAATAAACATTGTTTATTTATTAGATTGTTTATTGAATAATAGGTAAAACATTGTCTAATTACCAATCAATTCAGAATTTATAAAACTGAATAATTTTCTTATTAGTGGTTCACATATTTTAATAAATGTTTAAAAGTTTATAATAAAAAAAGTTGTTTTTATATTGCTTTCTTTATAAATTGGTAAATGATAAATATTGCCTTGCATTAGTTTTAATAGAATTTTATTAAATTTTAGAATGTTGGAAATATAAAATTATTCTTGTAAATAAAAAATCTAATAAATAAATAAATAGGGTTTAATACTTTTGTTGTAATTTCACAACAAAAAGAAAAAAAACATATATAAATTCACTTTTATGCGTTTAGGTTTTATTAAAAATCCTAATCATCACTTTTTAAAACCATAAACATTGCCGAAGAGTGAAGGTAGTTAAAATAATAGTGGTGTCAAGTAAAAAACCATCCTCTTGACATTCTGTTCTTTTGCAAGCATGAAGGTCCAAGATTGCCAAAATTTAAATCATCAACTGATGATATCCACTTATCCCCAATAAATGATCAATTGATAATGCTCACTGACTAAGGGTTAAGAAACATAATTCTTTGATAATCACTTTTCAACAGGAAGTTATAGTCAAGGGAGACAGATCCAAACTTGCTTGGTTTGGGGTTCGTTTTTTTTTTTTTGTTTTTTTTACAGCATATCAACCTCAATGGGTTATTTAATTCTTTAAGTCTATTTAATTCAAAATTCTTATTGCTGGTAATATTTTTGCTCAAAAATGCATTGTTGGTAATAATTTTTCCAAAAATGTATTGCTGGTGTTAAAACCTATTTTTACATGTTCTGACCCCCTTTGGTGGGGTTAACTATTTGCCCATAGCTGGGACCCTTAACAGGTGCTACCATCCCAGATCAGGGTGAAGCCGGGAACACCAGCAATTAAGAGGTGGTTTTATGCTCCTCAAAACCTCCTGATAAGTGGCCTTGCTGTTGGATGTAATTTATTGTCTTACCCAGGACACCAAACTTGCTTGGTATTTAAATGGAACTTTAAATTTAGAAAATTTTTAAATAACATGTAACAATAAAGTTAATAGTTATACAAAAATTCAGATATTTAAAACATTGGGGAGAGGGATGAGCTCCAACAAGTCTATACACCCCACGCCACAGTATACTACTCACAAATGAATAGCTGTCTAGTTACCTGGGACTGTTACTGAAAGATCCCTCAGAGACCCAGACATTGGTGCTTAACAGATACAAGTAGTGGAGACTGGTCAGATGCTTAGCAACCCAATGACCACATACACTGGAGTAATGGTTAGTGGGTTAGATTGAGGAACCAGAGAGCAGAGTTCAAATTCCAGTAGAGTCATTACATTTTAAAACCCCTGAGAAAGGTATGAATCAATCTCATTTCCCCCCTCCAGCTATGTGTAAATAGCATGACAGACTGAGCCCTATAGCCTTGGGTGGCAACCAGTGTGCAGAAGGAAACTGAATATAAATCCACTTTACATATCATCCCAAAGATAGGAACTGGTTGCCCTACTTCATTCCATGCCATACCGGGCTTAGTACAATGGTTGGAATAAACAAGACTGGGACCCGACATGGCACCATGGACCTTTTTTAATTTTGGATCATTCACCCACAGGTGTATCTGTTTATATATATATATATATATATATATATATATATATATATATATATATATATATATATACACGTGTGTGTGTGTGTGTGTGTGTGTGTGTGTGTAATTACAATGCAATTGTAAAATTACTTATTGCACTAGTTTTGCTTTACCAAAAGACTATTTAAAACAAACTTCTTTAACATAGAACAAATGTACTGTTGGCTCATTTGTTTTATTACAAATTATCCATCATTAGATTTCAAATGCTTGAATAATTTAACAAATGAATAAAACAAGAGCTGACATTTAGACACAGATGAAAAGAAATATACTATTTAATAAATAAACAGAGCATCTACTCAAATACAGGTATTCACTAAAAAGTAATAAAATCTGTCCAATTAATAAATAAAAATCTATCACTTTAGAAATTGCTTTGTTTACATTAGGATACAAAACTGAGCAGATATGTTTTTGAGAGTATGAGGATGATCCGTTTTTATAAGGCTCTATTTAACATTTTGTTGGAAATACTACTTTATGCATTCTCGGTTGACATGTTTTAGTTTGTGAAGATTACAGATTTACTAGTCAATTACATGTTACTATGGCAGTTTATCTACAGTTTCATCTCAGCTAACAAAGTAATGAAGCCGTTAATATAGAATATCATCTTCATGGACATTCCACAAGTAACCTTGGACCAAACTACAATGAGCTATACTGATTAAAACAATTTTTTTCTTTTTTTAAATGCATATTTCAAATTTTCAGCATTGAAAACAGAATAATTTGAAAAAGTGCAAACTCTCATTGATGTAATATGCTCTATACCAGAGGTGGCAAAAAGACAGCTCACAAGCCACATGTGGTTCTTTGACCTTTAATATGCAGTTCATGGAAATATGTTAGCTGAGCTCCTTTTTTTCGTCACAGTTAATATAAAAAAAAAAAAAAAAAAGAAAAAAGAAAAATTTCAAGCTTTATAATTATTTACTGGGTAAGAATTGAGACCCCATTGGATTAAAATGGGAGTTTAATATTGATGCATTTGTAACAAAAACATGCATAAATTTTTGTTCATGTCTTGCAGCTCTTAAACATCTGAACATTATCGTAAATGGTTCTTATATTAAGCAAGTTTGGCCAGCCCATGCTCTATACCAAGGATGGGCAACTCATGACATACGCATGCATGCACGCACACACAAAAAAAAAAAAAAAAAAAAAAAAAAAAAAAAAGTGACACTGAATGATTAAATAAGGTACACTAAACTTCTATTGATTTATGTCAAGCAGATTAAAAATAAACTCATGCTATGAAATTGTACTTTATTCTTTGTGAATATTTGCAGTTTTGGACTTTAAATTTTTTTTTTTTTTTTAATTAAATTGTTGGCTTCAGAACAAATTCATTATTGAAAATGAAATTTGATGAACTTCCCTTAATTTCAAATACTTTTGTTATTATTATCTAATTGAATTTCTGGAATGAAGAGCCATTATTTACAGTATATTTGAACTACTGCCTTCCTCTTTATTCAAAGATGAGGATAATAGTCCACATATGAATAATGTCAATAATGAAAATTTATCCAGACTTTTTTTATATTGACAGAGATGCAAACAGATATTTTCAGATATAAAATTGATTGAAATCTGTACCTTGATTGATCAGAATTTAAAGAATTCTTTGCTGCTCACAGGAAGTAATTGTCTTTCAAACAATCAAAAGTTACAGTGAAATCAAAATGAACCCAAAAGTCTCAAAGGAAATATTTAATATTACTTTTTATTAAATCAGTGAATGCTAGATTCATTTATATAAGAATTAAGATCTATTTTTACAAGGATTAAGAGGAATAGAAAATTTTTATGGCATATCTGAACTTTTATCTACAAAAATGGATGCATAGAATGTGAAGGGTAAGCTACCTCTGCTCTATTTGAGCCATAGTTTATCTAGAACTTTTTCATTTACATACAAAAAAGTTTTGAAAAGTTTTTATCTTTAACTTTGTCTAACCAATAGTTTAAGATAACCTTATTCTACATGGTTTTATAAAACTTAGAATGAAAAATTTTATCTTATATAGTATATTACAAGTATTTTTTTAGTTAAATGTTACTTTTGAGTTTAATACATTGTATTTTTTTTTTTATTATTTTCTTATCTGTGATCATAAAATATTTATTTACATCTAATGAAGCTTTTTTATCTTTTTTTTTTTTTTTTTTTAACTATTTTTAAAACTTATTGAATATATCTTCTTATAGGGAAAAGTAGACTAAGTAATTCAGAGTTCTTTTTGAATATCCATACAGAAAAAAAAAAAAAAAAAAAAAAAAATTATCTAACAGTTGCTAAAATAAAAAATTAAAATTCTTTTTAAAAAAGATTCATCTCGAAAATGACATTATTACCTTTTTCAATTGTTCAAATATGCCTTTTTTAATATAAAACCTTTTTACAAATAGCAAGAGGATGAACTTAAGTAATTTTTTTTTTGGTTTAAATTAAATATTAAGTGTAGATTTTTTTTGTTTTATCTAATCTGAAAGAAAATAATGTGTTTAACTAAAGTACACAAGCACCAATTATTAAAAAAAATTCGCAAATTTTATTGAATTAATTTCAGTAAGGTTCAGGACAAATTATCCATATATTCACACACAATATTGCATTATTTTTTTTTATTGAAATAACGTCTTCAGGGATTTTTTTTATGTAGCTGTAAAGAAAAAAAAACAACTAATGAATACACCCAAAATTAAATATAAAAAGGAGGTAGCCCCATATCCAGTTTTTCCAGAAACATTTCCAACAAAATAACTTATTCTGCATACAATTCATCCATTAATGAATAATTTTTCAAAATAAACTGTAGCAATTTTTTGTATACATTTTGATGGTACCTCCAAAAATCAACTAA
This sequence comes from Acanthosepion lycidas, assembly GCA_963932145.1. Lineage (NCBI taxonomy): Eukaryota > Metazoa > Mollusca > Cephalopoda > Sepiida > Sepiidae > Acanthosepion > Acanthosepion lycidas. The sequence continues at coordinate 93,197,263 of OZ010599.1, forward strand.
AAAAATTGTATTAATTTATAGTGGTCAAGTAATATTATTAGATTAAAACTGTATTCATTATAAATGGAAAAGTTTACAATTCAGAGACCACCAGAAAGAATTTTGAATTTTTTGTGTATAAACATGTTGATTTTTGTAAATACAAACATCCATGCACAACATTCAGAAAATAAGAGGAATACCTATAATGAATTCATAATTTATTGAGAAGTTTCTAACATTTTCTCAACAAGTGTCTTTGTAAGTAAGACTATAAAGAGCAAAGTACATAAAATTCAATAAAATATTGGAATGCTAACATTGTATTAGTCATGTAATTTCCCCCCTTGAATTGTCCAAACATTAGGCTGACTCAGGATGTCAAAAACACGCACATTGTTATAAAAAAAAAAAAAAAAAAAATGCTTTGTGATATTTCAAACTAAATGTAATTCAGATTAAATATTAAATCAGCTAATCTTCAACCAATAAAGTTTCAGAATAAGTATATTTTATTTTTGAATCATTTTTTTGAATAAAGTGAATTATGTTGTATTGACAGATCTGTCAATATGGATGAATCTATCCATTTTAATAGAGGATAAAAAAAAAAAAAAAAAAAAAAAAAAAAAAGATTCCAATCAGTTTTAAAATCTGTTTGAAAAACATCAAAGTCTTTAGCTTATTGGGAATATTAAATTTAATAGAGAACTACATTTAAAACTAAAATTAAAGCTTCATGAAAGATTTCATTTTTTAAAATGCATTTTAAACTTCAGGTATTGCATTTTTTTGAGTGGGGGATACAGCTTGTAAAAGAAAATAAGAAACCTAATCTTGAATTACAATAGAAATCAAAAACATTTTAAGATGCTATGTTTTAGTTAATGCAGCTTCAACTCCTTATACATGAAACAAGGCAGAAATTATAAAACATTAAATTCAGAAACTTGGCTACCATATACTGTAGACAAGTGTTAGATTTTAAAAAAGAAAGTGACAACTTCCATTTACTTATTTATTCCATTTCATTCTGTACAGAACTTGCAACCTATCCACAATAGGCAAAGCAGAAAGAGAGCAAAAAGGTGCCTATATACAATTAATAAACAGGAGGTTTGTAGAATGATTATGACCAGGTATATTTTCTTTTCACTATTTTGCAATAATAAGCTATTGGTCAATGTAACAATCAAGATTGTGTGTATGTATGTAGGGGAGTTTATTTTCCAGAGTAGCAACAAATGGAAAGATGATAATGTTTAGAAGCTTTGATGAAAGAATGATGGTATCTTGTAAGGTCAAATTGACAGATTGTTGGCTATTAAAAAAAAACATGAAAGTGTAAGGAATCTATGGTTATGAATCATTTTCTATGTTTACTGAAATAACATCTTCAGGCATTTTTGTAGAACAGACATATGATTGTTATGAATAAGCAATTAATATGAATCTATATGCATTTGAATATCTACATCCATTTTCCCCCCAACTGGTAAAGTTTAGCGTAATTCATTACCCGTTCTTTAAGTGAATGTTGGGAAATTGCCTCACTGATGAAGAGGTGAATTCTGGCAACAGATGTGGTTCTACATAAGGATGCAAGCGACAAGGAAGTTTCAAGAAAAATGTAAACAAAAAGGCTACATATACTTAGATACAGAAATTGCCAGTTGAAGTTTCTGTGGTACAAAATGAGGAAAGGCTTGGAAAACTTGACACTCACAGGGCATATTGAAGACTGGAGTTGCAGAGCAAAATGAAGAATAACGGGTAACGAGCTTATGAAAATGGATGGCAGAACTGAGAATGGGAGGGCCAGCAGAAAAACAGTGTTACAAAGGATAGAAAGTTGTGAACAGTCATGATCACCAATGTCATGAAGGAATACAGTACATAGAAGAACCACAACAAAATTCAAGTAATATGCTGCAAAAAGATTTGTTTTTAAAGTGTGTTGTCAATGCAAAAAGTTTGAAAAGCTTTGACACTTCCTTGGTTACCAAACTACATCCCTAGCACTGAAACCAACACACACACACACACACCTTAGTATTTATTATTAGGTCTATTACAAATCTAAAACAACTAATCCAACACTAATTCCATGAGCCTTGGCTCTAGCAAACATAAAAAATGCAATGATTACCAACCCTTGCAACAAAAACTGTCTGATCTGGTTGGCATGTACCCTGTCCAAATCATATCACCAAGATACAAGCAAATATTGAACTTAACTGACTTTCAACCATAAAATAAAACCATGTTTTCACGTATAACTATGTTCACTTTATTCTTTATAAAATATAAGTGTTTGTGACTTAGATTTTTGCATAAAAAAAAGTTTCTTTGGTCCTGCTGATTTCGCTAACACCTCCCTAGATCTTTCCAAGAATGGAGGCGGGGGGGGGGGGGTCAGTTGATTGTACCACCCACTTTGGTCTAGACAGATGTTTATATGAAGGAAAAAAGTGCATAAGTGCAAATGCACATAAATTGGTGTAAATATATGAGGAGGTGAGATGTTTTGTATGTAAATCCATATATGATAGGTAAATATGTTAAGAAATGTGTATATGGGTGCTGATGACAGTTTTTCAATTTTGTGAGTGAAGGAATATGTGTGTGTATGAAGGTGAAAAAAATGTAAAAGGTAGCAAACAGAGAGAGAAAGAACCTGATGTCCTGATGGGAGATGTCAGAGTGAGGCCAGATGTGAGGATATTTACATGTCCTAATGAATGGAGAAGAGGAGTTACTAGTGGCAGGAAAGCTGGGGAGGGTGGAGTAAGAAGGACAGACATTTTGTTGTTACTCTTCCTTGCCTCTTAACACCACAGGGGCTCCAAGCAGGCTGGGTCAGCTACAGTACCAAATAAACAGAGGTAGTAGGTAAGACAGAGGATCAAGCAGACCTGGTACTCAAGTGGAAGAAAGAAAGGCAGAAGAGCTGGAGTATTGAGGTCACATGACAGCACAAGTAGGTGGTGATGATGATATAGAAGTAGTAGTTGTGGCAAATGATCCTAAATAAACCACAACACAAAATTTATGAAGACTAGTGAGTGAGTGTGTGGAGAATGAAATTTTATCTATTAATCCAACAGATTTTTCACTTAAAACATTATTTTTAGTGGATACTCATATTTGAGTAGATGCTCCATTTATTTATTACACAGTATATTTATTTTGTCTACCGGCCTAAATATTTGAGAAAAGAAAAATATGGACTGTCCAGCAGGAATCAAATCGTTAGCTTCATGCTTATACCAGCTCAGACATCAAGAACGTTTGCCAATTTTTTATGTTTTGTTACAAAATTGAGCTGATATGAAATTGTGAGAATCTATGATGAGAAGGATTTTGCTTAAAGTCACTATATTCAACCTTGCTTGATCGGCAAAGGTTTTTGTGACTGAGCCGGTATAAGCACACTGGATCTAACAACAGCTTCCTCTGACCAGGGAGAGACAGGTTCAAATCATACTGGAGAGCACAGGTTTTTCTTTAAGATTTTCTCAAATGTTCAGGCTGGTAGATGAAAATAAGTAAATATAGTGATTAATAAATAAACTGATCATCTACTCAAATAGAAGTATCCATTAAGAATAATGTTTAAAGCAATAAAATATTATTTATATATATATATATATATATATATATATATATATATATATATATATATATATAATTCCCAGCACTCCTCTACCATGCACTTGTGAAGTTTTGAAGGTTAAAACATAAGTAAACTTTTTCAACATTGCCATAAAATTCCCAATCTATTTAAACTTGGTGGGTAAAAAAATCTGGATGGCACAGTTTCCAAATAAATTGGCATCCGAGGAAAAAAAAAAAAAAAAAATAAATAAATAAAAGCACCAGAAACCTCTAAATAGGGCAAAAGAAATCATCCAGTACCTTAAATCTCTGGTACCTTGTACAAAGAAAGAAAAAAAAACAGCGAGCAATAAGTTAAAACAAAGAGTGCTCAATACACTAAGTAGAGCAAAAATAAAATGATTCCATGTGGTGAAACCTAGGTAGATAGTACCTGGCTCATTATATATATATATATATATATATATATATATAAATAAAAACTATCTTCTGAGATTTTTAGTATGACACATATGAGAGACAAAAAAAAAAAAAAAAAAAAAAAAAAGAAGACTGTATCAGACGTTATATTAAAATTATGAACATATGTTAAACAAGTCATTTTGAGATGCTTTTTCTTTAAAATCAAAACAGTTCATATATGCAAACTGATAAATTATATCAACAACAATGGAAGGCAGTATGCAAGGATATGTGGAAAAAAATATTTGGATGTTTTTGTCAGAGTTAGGAAATTGGCTTGGGCTTTTTCAGTAACCTTCTTGTAAATCAAGAAAACAAAAACAAAAAAAAAAAAAAACATTTTATATTAAATCATAATAATTAAAGGGTCATAACTTGTATCAGTCATTTACACACAGAATGGTAATTATCCTTGTTTAGCATTTCAATAATCTATTATCTTACTGGGTAAGTACTTGAAACAAAACTACTCTATCACAAAATGAAAACAAATATTAATCACTATAAGTGGTTTTCAGTTTTTTTTTGTTTTGTTTTTTTTTCAGCATCAATTTTCCAAACAAACAAAATTTCCCAAAGCTTAAAATTTTTTTTGTTTTGATTTCTCTTTGGTTATACAATCAATATCTCCCTCCCACCATACACAGAACTTTTGTTAACTAATCTGAAGTCTAATGTGATTATATTCAATCTTAAGATCTCTAATTTGCTCCAATAATGTCACTTTATGTATCACAAATCACAAAGTATAAACTGGGTCAGAAGTTGTTGTACCCACTAAAACCATATTTTATCAAACTAACTAAAAACATATCTAATGGCTGTGATTAAAAAGACTAAGAGATCAGAAATTTAAACTATGTATTTATCAAATCATGCCTTATTGTGAAAGGAATCACTATCATAAAATCTAAGTCACATACCTTATGCAATTTAAAAAAAAAAAAAAAGATACAGAATTAGTCCAGCTAACCAGACAGGCAGGTAAGGGGCTAATTTAGCATTATACTTACATTGTAAAACGAACCCCACTATATAATGACGGATTGAGGAATAAATGACATTTGGGGAATTCTAGTTAGACTTTTTGAAAACTTGCCCTAAGTTTGGGATCTTAATGTAGTTCCTACAGAAAACCAAAATAGAACATTTGGCCTAAATAAGTGTTTCTGGATGTTAACTATATACTGAGTGCAGCAGAAATAGTGGCACTGGTGTCTTCATCTAACTAATGTCTTACCATTATGTGGGAGATATTTTTGCCATATCCTGTATTTATTAACTGCTACATTATTTGCAAATCTTCACTCTCAAACTCTTGGTTTACATTTGGATATCTGGCTAGATTTCACAAAAGACTAGCTGAAATCTGTCCTATAAGTGAGTTTTTTATACTAGCTCCCACAGAGGGTCTGAATGGATCCCCTTTTAGGCTTTCCAATAGCCACAATAAGAAATCATAAATTTGAATTCTGTATTTATTGAATTACAACTTATTTGAAAATCACTAGCACCATAAACCATTAGATCACACTTAACTTAAATATCTTGCAACAGATATTTCAAACACTTCAAGTAATTTTTTTTTTTAAATCTTTCACTGGATTTTTTTTTACAGCAATAATCACAGGTATAATATTGAACTATGCTTTTGTGAAGACTTTGTAATAAACATCATTAAGAGGTTAAATGTTTATGGCACCATAGTGGTTATTGTGCATAATAGCTTGTTACCCATTTTCAAGTATACCCATCTGCTAGCTAATCCATATTGCAAATGCCTACTCAGGCACATTTGTGTTTCAACATCCACAGGGCAACTATGTTGAGTGGACCTTAGTTAGTTTCTGGGAGAGGGCATATAATCTGGTATGATCAACAGTTTTAACAAAGCAAATATACTCAAATCCTCAGTTACAATGACAAGATGTGTTTTTTTTAGACCCTTCCCAACAATGCCACATGCTGTGATAGTCTCCAACAAATTAGATATGGACAGATTTGAACCCAGGTCTCATGAGCAGAACACTCACATTCCTACCACTAAGTCATGCATCATTGCACTTATTACTACAGTGTAACCCGGATATAAGAGAGTTGTCGGATCAGAGAAGAAGTCTCCTATATCCGGGTTTCTCTTATATCCAGGTTTGGTCTATTGTATATACATTAACACAGGCTCTAATTTGGGACCAGAGAAAATCTCTCTTATATCCGGGGTTTCTCTTATATCCAAGTTAGACTGTAATATAAACACATTTTTTAATTTTTGATTTTTAAGAGAGTGGTGGGGTGAGTAATGAAAAAAAAAAAATGAAAACTGTTTTTCTGCCTTAGAAAATTTTCAGATCAATATATTTTATATCCTTAAAACAAAAAGATGAAGTTGGCTTAACCAGATTCAAATAAAATAAAAGGTCCAGTTAAAACATAATCCAGGATTCATTAGTAAACATAGCTCTCAAGTTATATGATGACAGAAAGACAAAAATATATATATTTTTTGAATTGCATAAAGATAAGCAGTGGAAATACAACAAGTAGCTTCTTAACCACTATTAGCAGAATAAAAAAAAAAAAAATAAAAAAAAAAAATGAAAATTTAGAAGTTCAGGGTCTGACCAAAAAGTGCTTATAAAATGAAAATAAAAAAAAAATTGGTTGGGCCAAAAACTTTTCAGTGCCCCTTTCCCACTGCATGTGTAAAATCAGAAATCAGCTTTTAAATAACTTTGGAAAATAGGAATAAAAAAAATAAAAATAAATAAAAGAAAGAAAAAAATCTATGTCCCCACCACATTTGATGGCACAAGACCCACCCTTCCATTTTACAGTATTATCAAGTTAGACTAACTACCAGTACTTGTACCTTGCCTATAATATCAAGATAAACATTAGCTGATGAGAAAACTTAATTTCACATATAAGGCCTAGGTGATATTTTTAGTGACTTAAAAGTGAAGGATGCTTTACATATCATCAAATACAGCATATCAATTTATGAAAATTGCGAAAACATTGAATTTTGAAAGAAGGGAAAAAAAAAAAAAAACAAAAAAAACAAAAAGGTTTCCTGACCAGACCAAAAGGACAGTAAAAAAAAAAAAAAAAAAAAAAAAAAAAAATCTAATGTTTGGTTATTTGGACAATTTCAGGAAGTGGTTCATGCCAAGAACTTCAATACCTTGTATATTTAGTAAAATACACAGTTTCCAAGGTTAGAATAAGCCAAAATGTGTCACAAAAAAAATTTTTTTTTTAAATTTAAAAAAATAAGCATAATGATAATCTTTAATTCAACTAGATTGTAATATAATAAATGAAGATAATGTATACAAATTGGTAAAGAGTAGACAAGATAAAACTCATCATGACAATGAGGATTTTTTATTCAGATAGACAATTTGAATCTCAACCACCAATTCTGCTCAAAGATTGGTTAGATAAAACAATTTTTTCTCATTGTCATTTGTTGAATAAACTTAGAGTCACAATTTTCACATAGTTTCATTTGTTAGTATTTTATCTAATTATTATACCAAATAGAATGACTAGAACCTAAAGTCATGATCTCTGCAACTATTTTATCACAGGTTTACTAGAATTTGTTTCTCATTAGCCTTGAATAACAAGAGCACAATTAAAAACCAGTCATACCACCTTCAAAATGGTGTAAATATGTCATCCAAATTAAGGTACCCATCCCAATAGGTCACATTATAGTCTTTGTACAATAAACAACTATAATCTAGAACTGGTTACCTACCAATAAAACACCGGCCAATCTAATCTAAAATTGGTTGCATAATTTTTTTGTTGTTTTTGCTTAAAAAAACAAAACAAAAAATTGCAAGAAAGATCAGATCAATATGGGATCTGTTGCCCACTCCCCAAACACAACCACCAGAAGTCTTCATGAAATCCAACCTAAGAAAAAAAAAAAAAAAAAAAAAAAAAAAAAGGTTTCTGAACATTTAATATGCCACCAAAATCTGGTTGCCTTCCACCCTTCTCCCATCAGCAACAATACTATTTTCACAACAAATCCAAAAGAATATTTTCAACATAGTGATTAAGATTTTCAATGTAATTCAAGTGAGGTGAATTTCCTGACCACTGCCAAAAACCACTTTTTAGTGTGGAGAGAGAGATATCAAACTTTTTCGAACATTATAGATTTCTTCAACAATGAAAGTCAGTAAACTCCAAAGATAGGCAAATACTCATGCATGGCTCAAATGGTGTGCGCAATTTGGCTGAAAAGATAGGAAAATCCACAAAGACTACATGTATAGTTATTTGGTTACTGTTAGGTACCAACAACATTAGTAGACACACTCTTCTCAAAGTAAAACATCCAGCAGAGGAAAAAAATCAAATAAAAAGAACTTTTTTTAAAATATAAATACAATTCTAGAAGTGCATTTTTAAATTGGTCATAAATTTGTATCATTAATTTTTACATGAATCACAAGGTGAGATATCTGGTGACATGGTCAACAATGTTTTCTATAGTAATTATGTATTTTGAATCTTCCAACAAGGTGACCCAGCTATAGTGGTTCAAGGCCTACTTTTATCCATGTATCTCAATCATTTTCCAATTTGACAACACTTCACTCACTGGTTCCTGTAAAATCCTGTATGCTTTAGCACAGTTGTTAGCCACATCTGGCCCACCAACTTATGGACACTAATTATCTAATTAATTTGTGGAGCAAGTGGCAGAAAAAAATATCAGTTGGAGTTAATTGACTTACAGTGTGACAAATTTTTTAAATCAAATTTAACTAATGCTGACTTCTACAATAAATATGTTTTTGCCAAGCAGGAAATATAAAAGCCTATTGAATAATGTGAAAACAATGGTATCACTACTTTGGAAGTACCTATGCTTATGAAAAACATTTTGAAAATGAAATATACTAAAAGTCATTTGAGAACAAGGTTGGGCGATTACCACCTGGATGAATTTTTGCTCTTGTCATCAACAAATATTTCACATCTGATATGGAGGAGTTATCAAACAATAAGCAGAAACAAAAGTGCATCATTAAATAGTTTGCCATTTCTATTGCATTTTTTACTGAGTGTATTAATTGTTATCATGCTATTCCTGCAATAAAAATAAGAAACCTTGTTTAAATAATAGAACATTAATTTTATTTTTTACTTAAACCTCCAGTCCAAGGCAGACTTATGGACAAAATGATCTGAAGTTGAGACATTTATTATAGTACATTTGATATCATGGCCCTCCTCAGAGACACTGCATAGCTTTCTGTCCCACTCTTGAAAAGGTCACTGACCCCTGCTTTAGTACAATGTTTCAATTGTTGAAGAATATACTTTGTAGGGGAAAAAAAAAAAAAAAAAAAAAAATTTCTCTAAAACAGCAAAGATATCTTAATATTTTTCAAAAGGATATAGATCCTGTCATATTTGTAAATATACATCTATATAAAATTAATGATATTCCCAATAGTATGAGCTCAGTTTGCTGAATTACTTCAATCAGATACAAAATGTCCAAACAGAAATAAAACCAAAAATTGTAGTCTACATAATGTAATATTTATAATGAAGAAACTAGCTTAAGACATTTTTTTATACCTAATCATTACCATCATATGTTCCAATCTATTTCCTACAGACTAAATTAATGGCAGTACATTTACATGGTTCATAAATTACAAAATTATAAGGCTTGATGTTTTCTGATTAGTGCAATATCTAAGAACAAGATTTGACAGCTAAATCACTCATTCAGTAAGCAGAGTCCAAAAGGCCAAACAGTTAAGCATTAATACAGAACATTTTCATACATCCATCTCAGACATTTTCAAGTCATTTTCTAAAAATGAAAAACAAAAAATTTATATATATATATATATATATATATATATATATATATATATATATATATAAATGCAATACATGCTATTTTCTTTGATGCTTAGCTCACATTATACATATAAACACGAGATGATTTCTACCATGTTGCTTGCAGGGACATCAATTTTTGGGTTATTTCAGGTCAAAGGCAAAATATATTTTAGATTGTAAAAATATATATATATATATATATATATATATATATATATATTTTTTTTTTTTTTTGCGAGTGAATATTGCATTAACAATTGTTTGGGAGATAATGATATTTTTAAATGATACAAGTTCTACTATTTAACCCATGGTGGGAAGGGAATAAATCCATACTTTTCCCCAAGGGTATTTTCATGTAAGCAAATCTACTGGAATTCAGAATCCGCTCTCTAATTTCTCATTCCAAGTTACTATCCATTACACCACCCACACATCCTTTATCCCTTACCCAACCTACACATCTATTCACTATGGTGAATCTACCAAGTTGCTGAAATAACAAATTTCAGAGAAGATTTCTTTAGAATTCTCAAAACTTAAATTAGAATGTGAGAAGCCATTGGGGGAGTGGAGAGCCAATGTTTAAAATAGATATCCCCCAACTTTCCCTAGCAGATGAACACACAAAAAAAAAAAAAAGAAAAAAAAGGTCATTATATATATATATATAAACACACACATACAACACCATCACTTGATAAGACACCAGAAGTGTTGAAACAAAATGGCTATTTTTGTAGTGATTTTATAACATGCTATAATTTTCAAATAAATGTGTATATGAATTGCACAAATGTTTAAACAGGTGCCTTGCTATAAAGAGATGATCATCAAGGATAGTTTGGTTGACTATTACTAATGAGTAGTGAGTACAATCTTCACTGGACGTGCCACCCAACCACCCCCAAATTTGATACGCAAATTTTTTCAATCACTTAACCTAACCAAAAGGTTTAAGAAATTTCATCAAATTCACAAGCAGCCAGCATCTCCCAATGCCTCAGAGATTTCACCAGAAAAAGGATAAAAAGTTAAACTCATCTTCCCCTTTATTTAATTTCAAGAAGATATTTCATACCTAAAGTTCACCTTGTACATCATCCATAAATACCCCAACAAGAGGCTTCATAAATATTTTGAAATTCACTTTTTCTTTTACTAATGTTTACCTTATACAAGGCCCAAGAGCCACTCAAGGTAGAGGGTAACTGAATCAGTTTGTTGTAAGAAGTGCAGTTTATGAGGATATACAGGAAAAATAGCAGCTAACCCTAGACTAGGAGAGGTTAAGATTATGGTGGTTAGGAAAGCATTCTCTCTGGAGTCTGTTCCACAAAGTAAGCCATTCATGGGAACTTATATTAATTTATAATTTAAAGCTATAACCTTTTTGTTTATATCAAATTTGTACACTCAAACATGTTACATAATGTGCTTCCACTCACAAAAGACTGATATTGTAGGTCATATTTTCTATGCATTTTCCTTTCTAGTTTATATCTTTTGAAAGCAATTCTATGAGGTTAAGAACTCTTTTAAAACAAATAGTCCTTTATATTTTTTTCCTTTTCTTTCCACTGGCTAACAGTCTGTATTTATGTTAGCCTACAGCAATGGAAGATGTTACGTCTTCTGATGTTAACCACATCAAAAGCTAACTCTCTATTACTATTCCACAGCGAGTTAAGGCAGATGTTTGCTCCCAAATGGCTTGTTGCAGTGGCTATTTTAAGCATGGGGAAACCCTTATTTGCCTGTTTCACCCCAACATTAATGATATTTGTTTGCTTATAAGCCTGTTATTTTACATAAACAAACAAATGTGAAGTAACGTTAGCAGATCTATTCTGATTTCATTCTGTATACATTTCTTGCTAATGATATTCATCCATGAAAACTAATAAATATATCCAGCATTGTATGGGTCAGGTCTCTCCCCTTTGCTCTGCTGTCATTTCTGTATTACTTACTGGAGAATTTAGGAATTCTGCAACAAGGTCCTACCCAAAATTGGTGAACTTTACAGACACCATAAAACAAAAATTGTCCTAAAGCAATTCAATAATTAAACATTTTGTAAAGGTTTATTTTCATACAGTATGTTTTATTTTCAAAATATACTAGTTAAAAAAAAAAAAAAAAAAAAAAAAAAGTCAACGTTGTTTACTTCCAACCTGTGATCTAAATGCTAAAGTGGTTACCACTTTCAAGATATCTTTATTTAAACAGCTAAGCAATTTAATTATAAACACATCAGCAAAATAACTTTTATTAAAAAAAAAAAAAATCACAAAATAACTAAATTGGAAATGAATAACAAAAAGAAATATTTTTATAGATTTGTTCTTTTTTAAAGCTGAATATGCAACTTAGTTGTTTATGTTTAGTAAATATAATTGGGCATAAGACACATGCTGTTAGATATGGTGGAAAAAAATTGCATTTATTTAAGCTCACAATTCTATGTAACCAACTTTATATAGACTTAAGCTGGATAAGATATAATAAACATGTTGGTATATATAAATTAAACTGCATTTATTAGGTCACAAATTATATAATATGGTCACATGACCAACTTTTTATATTTCGTTAATTTTCAGCTTTCAAAAAGCATACACAAAATTTTAGCTTTATGTATTAGATTATGGAATAAAAATTATTTCACAGATTGCCTACCAAAGATACACAACATAAAACAGAAGATCCAAGATATATATATATATATATATATATATATATATATATATATATATATTAGTCCAATTTTTATTCCCCAGTTTTTTTGAATGTAGCCATATAAAATCATAACATCCACTTTGGCAGAAATTCATGGTGTTCTCTAAGTCCCACAAATGTAGAGAACCAACTGTAGATTTAATATAGAAACATTGTTTTAGCTATATAGAACCATGACTTTCACAGAGTTAACTTTCGTTAAGTGGGAATTTATTTTTGAAAACTATTGTGGAAAATCACAAATCAATGTGTTGGCTGGAAAATGTAAAGAAAACTAAAAAGCATTTAGTAAATCATAAGCACAAACTATTTGAGCAATTATACTTAACCTTTAACCTTCTGCATTATTCACTACTCTTCTTTTTCACTGTATTGTTTTTGAAGGTTCCCTCTATTGCACTACTTAATTTCAGTCATGATCATTTTTTGTTGGCATAGCAGGATATGATAACACAACTGTAAAATTCAAACACACTATTATTCATTCATTCAAGTCATTTGCAGTGGCACAATAAAATTTTTGCTTTGCAAGCAAAAAATCACCTCCAGTATGTTAAGGAGGTTTTTTTTTAGGGGGAGGGTTATATACTAGACAAAGAAACAGGCACCCACTATAAATGCAGGATTTTTTTTATTAATATTACAAAGTGTAAAACATGAGTAATTTTTTTTTAAACTCCAATAAAGTATTCGTTAACTATTTTCATTTTATTCATTCCTATTTCTTAGAAGAATTGTTTTTTATTGAATTTTTTTCTTATTTACAGAATTAGATTTAACTACTGCCACATATATTATGGCATAACAAGGCATAACGGTAACACCTAACATATCTGTAACTACCTATTCCAAAAGCACCATTCGGTTTCTACATAATGCAAAAAAAAAAAAAAAAAAAAAAAAAAAAAATCTAGTTCTTACTGATATAAGCATGTTGAAAATAAATAAATATAAATGTGTGTGTGTAAGGTTTTGAGGGAGGCTATAGATATTTGCAGGTTGTTTCCACTTTGGCAGGTATCCATGTGCCCCTAACCTCTATAAATGTAGAACCAACTGTAGATTTAATTTAAGTTTTCTAAAATGAAACTTTTCAGGCTTAATAATTAACAAACAATATGACCAATGTAGAAATTTTCAAACAATCAAAGAAGTGAGATTCAAAGTATAAAAAATAAGTTTCCCCAACCCAATATCATTATGATCTAAGTCATGTCTACAATGCTCCTTAAGCAGTTTCACCTCCCCAACAGATTTACTGATACAAGTGCTAAAATTACAATTACTCTAGATCAATAATTTTCAACTTTTTTTTTCTATCTGATGGAACACTTGAATCTATAGTTAAACTGTCATAGCATACTTAAATTACGATTAAAAACAAATAAAAAATAAAAAAATAAACAAATAAATAAATATTTATTTTTCTGTTTATTATAATTTAGCATTTAATAAGATATCCAAGCTTGACATCTTTTTTAGAACATCTTTGCAAGATCAAATTTTGGACAGACATACTCTTAAATCTTCTTACAAAGATTCTAGCCTCGATTCATTTTATTTTTAATATTGTTTACTCAGAAAAGCTTCTCTCACACAAATATGATGCTGAGAAGTATTTCTATTGCATTTTTTTTTTATTCAACCTATATAACCCCACCCAATTTATATATTATAACAATAATATCCTTGTATAATCAATTTAAAGGGTTATAATTTTGACGTATACATTTATTTTTCTTTGGACTTCTGTCAAAAATAATTTAATTAATGACCTTTAACAATTTTTGTAGCACACCTCTGATCCTATCATGGCAGACCAATATGCTATGGTACTCTGGTTGTAAGTTACTGCTATAGACTTAGAAAAGCTAGAAGATATGGTTGTGTTTAACAGGTCAAGTTAATTCAACAAATTGAATATGTAAGTCTCTAAGATTCTTTCTCCAAAAGGAATAAACTGGTAAAATATTATCCCAATCTAGTTCTAACTCACAAAGTAAAGAGAGAAAATAAATCTTCCTAATAGTCAGCACCTATTAGGACTTGAACTCAACCCAGAACTCAAGAGGGACTCGTACATACAATCCATCAATAAAAAGGCTGGAAAAAAAGGTCAGTTCCCTTTACTGACCATTAAATACCAGACTTCTGCTATCCTCTACCTTTCCAAGAGACAGATCAGGTTGAAAATGACGTACTGCTGCCATATATGGACAAGGAGCTACCCAGTTTTCAATTTCTAGTTTCGATAGAGTCCAAAAGCATCTCCACATCCTTGTGGGTGATGAATTATTTTACACCCTACAACCCTTTTCCCCACAGACGCAACATTGCAACAAGTCTCTCCCTGCTCTATTATTATTTCCAAGGAATGTGTTTAGATGAATGACATTCCTTAGTTCCACCAGTTCTTACCTTCACTGCTAAGACCTGCCATGTCATGCACATTGTAGCAAACTACCTGATTTCCTTCAATTCCCATTGGTGAGATGTAAGTTCTACTCAAGCAACTTCTTCCAATGAATCACTGCTTTGTGGAACCAACTCTTTAGAGGATGCTTCCCTGATCACTACAATCTTAACCTGTTCAAGTTTATGGTCAAGCATTATCTTCCCCACATATCCCCATAATCTGTAATCATCTACCTAGAGTGGCTCAAGAAATTTAAAGAAAGTGAAATAAAATTCAGCAACCTCTGGAGTTTACAAACAGAAATGCTTTGTTTTTAAAACAAAAGCAATCAATAAAATTTATTGTAATGTTTAATTATTATACATATCAGATTAATATTTTTTTTAAAAAAAATGAATGATAGTTTATTTAGGCTACAGAAAATATTAACTATGTTATTTTAAGAAGTTAACACAAGTGCCATTTCCACCAACAAAATCTGTGACACCAGCCAAGACAAGAGCCCCATAATTTCATTAGCCTGAGGTAGAAGGTCATAATCCAACCCTGAATCTATCCCATCATCCCAACTTCACCTGAAATATTATCATATAGCAATATATCTTAATTCTAAAAGGGTGTGAATAATGTGTTTCTACTTAATAATTATATTAAATTCAATTTATATAAGCAGACTTATAAGCAATGGTTGAAATAAACAAAGTAACAAATGTTATCAGACCAAGCTGATCAATGATAAGTAGAAATCAAAAATGAATATCCAGAGAATGTATTAAGATTAATAAGCATTCATTTGTGTCATGTGCATGTCACAATTGGTGTAAGACAAGGTAGAGATGTTGTCCTGATTATAAATAAAAATGTTATCAGCTTGATGGCAATGAAAGTCAAAATCCTCAGCCTTCAGAGTTTTAGCTCTAATTAATCTTAAAAAAAAAAAAAAAAAAAAAAAAAAAAAAAAAAAAATGCAATAACCTTTAATAAGTTAATAGTTTTTAAAATTGGAATTTCCAAAAATGCCCAATGTGCTATGGACAATTCACAAAATGGAAGTTATACAGATTCAGCATATCAAAAGAAACTAGTCAAGAAACCCAGTAGTTGTGAGTTCAATCTCAGCTCTATTCACTCATTGCTTGCCTGTTTCCACAGAGTGCACGTACACACTGCCTGACTCCAAGAACTAAACGATACTCCTGGACATGAGCAGTGAAACAAGAATAGTCTAACTCTGTAGATTAAATAAAGGGTTTAGTGCAGAATTTCCTGTAGGTTACCCAGATCGATATACACCTGAGGAAAGATGGAGAGCACAATGACCAAAATGTTGTGATAAAAAGCAACAAAGATGAGAACATCAGCTCAAATATAAATAGAGTAAATTTCAGTATACTTTAACTTCTAACAACCAATACAATCCTTGAAAGAATGTGAAAACAAAGATGACACCATCTTAATTTAGTAACTATAAGCATTAGGTCTCATTTCAGTATCAACCAAACCATCATTAAGACAAATGCAATAAATTTGTATTAATTTTATCTGTTAGCTTTCAAACTTTGTCAAAATAATGTTCCAGAAATATAAATTTGGACACATAACTTGTGTCATGTCCCTTCAGCACATTGGAAATCATGGCTCTCTACAATTTCCTGTCTTTTGTAGCTTAATAAATTTTAACTTTGTTACCTCCATCAACTTTGCTAGATGGGTTATGCTTTCCTCTTTTCTGTGAGTATCATATGATCCAAACCTTCTTTCCTCATTATGTACCCTAGAAATTTCAAACTATCCTCTTTTTTATGTAAGTGTCCTTTTTGTTTCTGTTTTCTCTAAAACATCATTGTTGCTCATGTTCAGTCCATGGTATTCTCAGCATCCTTCTGTAGAACCACATTTCTGTTGCTTCAAGTCTCTTCATCTGTGAGAAGATTGTCCAGTGTTCACTGCCATATAGGAGGATTGATATTACATAACAGCTCAGCTCTCTTTGTTTCTAATGAAATTTTTCTTTTTAATAGTTTGCTTAGCTTTTGGAATGCATCTTTTGCTATGCCAATATGTCTTCAGATTTCAGTGTCACATTGTCCTCTGTTAAAACACTGAGAAATTTAAATTGTTGTACTTGTTTGATTTGAAGTAAATTATCCTTTCAACTAGTATAGGCTGCAACCCAGGACATAAAGTATTTATAAAGCAATGATTTTAATTTTGTAGATGTTATAACTTCTAAATAGTTTCATAAACTGAAATGATATCAAACAAACTCATATTTACTTGATGTTGCTGAAAGCAAAGCAAGAAAAAGAATATTTTAGTTTGTGTCATTGTGTTTCAAGTAGATAACATGTTTGATTTTAGTTTGGAATATTTAAGTCTTTAGAAATAAAGCTATGATTTTAATTTTGTAGATGTTATAACTTCAAAATAGTCCTATAAGCTGAAATTGGAGATACCAAATCTCCAATTTGTAAATTGGCATGATGTGCTGTTACTTTTGCTGACAATTATGTATCCTGTCTTCATGAGACATAATTGGACAAAAAAAAAAAAAAAAAAAAAAAAAAAAAAAAAAAAAAAAAAACACACACACACACCAAATATTAATCACAAAATTCAAGCCAATTACCAAACTATCAATTTTAATTTTTTTCAACTCATTACAAGTCCTAATTACAATTCATCCTAAGCCCCTACATGCATTTGTAAATGAAATAGAAGTCATTCTTTCAAATACCTATGCTTTAGCAAAAATAAGAACTATGTAAAGTTTGAAATAAGTAATTTAACAAAGATAGAACAAAAGCACACAACTAAAAGTTTCTTAAATCTTTAATCATTTTCCAGTTATCTATACAAGCATATCTAGTGACCAAATTTATTTCCACAAACTTCTTTCTCTTAGATTACAGCTATCCAGCACCAGATTATCTTTTAGGCTAGTATAGGCTGCAGCCTATAGGGCCCAGAACCAGATTATCTTATCAGTCAGTTATATGCCATACATGATACACGCTTAAGTGATCATGTATCTTACAATACATGACTGACTAGGAAGATTTTTCCCCACAGTAGGTTGCCATTTCTTTCTGCAGTAGACCAGTTGCCATCCAAGGCCTGTCTGTCCTGCTATTTACCCATAGCTGGGGAGGGAAGGAAAAGGATTCATACCTTTCCCAAGAGTATAAAGCACGTAAGTGAATGTAATGCACTTGACTGGGATTCAAACCCAGCTCTGATTCCTCAAAACGAGCTGCTGTTCATTACTCCACCGTGTCTCCTTTATCCTATAGGCTTTTATAAAGCAATGATTTTCTTTAAAACTTCTATATAGTTTCATAAATTGAAATTATGTCAATATTACAAACTTGTATTTGATCGTTTTGTTATAATGCTGGTTATAAAAATCCAGGTTCTTTTGGTTTTTTTACTATATTTGTATTGAAGAGTGTGTGCTAATTTAGTTTGCAATAAATAGTAAAATAGTGGTATTTCTTTAAGAATACTTTTACTGACAAACAAAAGATAGCTTATCTAGTTTATTTAAAGAAATTGCAATAATGTTTACTTCAAACTATGCAAACACTGTTAAAATACATCACAAGTAAAAAAATATCCAAAGACTGGTGCAAGCAAGTTAGAAGGTGGCACCATCTGACAAGAGCCCCATAATTTCATTAGCCTGGGAACCCCAGAAGCTCATAATCCAGTCCTGCATCTATCCCATCTAATCATCCCAACTTCACCTGAAATATTATCATATAGCATTATCTCTTAATTTTAAGAGGGTGTGAATCAACAATAATGTGTTTCTACTTCATAACTATACTAAGTTCAAATTATATAAGCAGTCAGACAAAAAAACAATATTGTTAGCTACCACTCATCCATGCATTGAATATTACTACATTTGGTCTTTTACTTCTGCTATATATCTACAGATTCTTGAAAAAATCCAAAGGCTCTGCAATGTTAGTAGTCCTGACCTGGCATCTCTGCTTCAGCAACTTTCCCCACTTCTGTAACAGTTTCCCTATTCCTTTTTATAAATATTTTCACGGTAATTGTTTTGATGAGCTTTCTACTTTGGTAACTCGACTTAAATTTAAACACAGCACTAGATTTGGAAGCTAGATCTTATTTTACTGTTGTAATTGCTATATGTAACCAAAAGATCTATGGTAACAGTTTCTTTTCCAGCATTTCTTACTTATGGAATTCACTTCTTGCTTTACTGTAAGCTATCATTTTCAAAATGCAACATCAACCATCATTATCTGTTCTTTCGAATTGTGTTCTTTTATTTTCCTTCCTCCTCAATAACATTTTATCAGTTTCCTTCACTCTCAGTAACTCCTTTTATCTTAGTGGCTTTATCACCTTTCTTGGGGAGAAATGATTAAAAAAATTAAATATTTATAAATGCTTTACTCAATTTCATAAGTGCAAAGTAAATTACTGAAATCAGTGATACTCTTATCAGTACAGTTGTATTGAATCATGCAAACTTTTTTTATTTAACCCACCAGTGATTGACCTTCAATTCTATACAAATATCATCAAATGGCATAACTTAGAACAAAAAAAGGTTTTAGATGAATTTTATGAGGACAAAAATAGTAGAAAACTGATAAGGAATGTTCACAATTATTACTATATATGGCTATGGATAACATATGAAAATGGAGGCATGGTGAAGTAATGGATAATGGCTCAGATTAAAGAATCAGAGAGCCAAGTTCAAATTCCAGTCAAGTTTGTTACATTCACTTATGTGCAAATACTCTTGGGAAAGATAAGAATCCATTTCTTCTCCTCCCTCCCCAGCTATGAGTAAATAGCAGGACAGACTGGGTCCTATAGCCTTGGGTAGTAAATGGTCCAGGAAAAGGACAACTCCTGATGCAAAACCTCCAAATACGGGTGAATAGCCTCACCAACCCACAACTGGCCAAGTGTGGCGAGTACAGATACACCTCTGAAGACATGGTCAATCAGAGAGGGTTCCTCCAAAAGGAGTAAGAAGACCTTGAATTTGGATTCAAAACAGGTTATTCTGGGGGTGAACAATGGACAACAGTCTTCATTTTGCTTATTACTAAAAGGATCATAAATCTATGTCAAAACTATTCACCACAAGATCTAATAAATGTCATTCAAATAGACATAAATAAACAACCAGGCTTTTTTTAGGTTGGTGCAAAATAATGTCGTTTGACGTATTTTTTAACGCCAGAAAACGACATTATTTTTGCACCAACCTAATACAAACATAACAGGGATTTGTTCTTGTTAACAGTTAAACATCATTTTTTCCCTCTGAAATAAGGAAAATGTTTATTATATCACATAACCTGATGGCAAATTTTATAGAACAAAATCTAGTAACTAATCTTATTTCAGTAAAATCAAAATTATAAATTTGGATCATTTAGAAAGCAAAATACTAGCAATAAAATACAAGACCCACTTCCAGAAAAACACATACTTTATAAACTATACAAAAATGCCAACCACTTTCCAATTACCATTTATCAGTATAGTTAAAAAGGTTAAAGCATAAAATAAACCAGGATCTTACTCTGAAGAAGTCATAGATACAGGCCCAGAAACAAAGCCAAAGAAAATAAAACTAACATTTTCTCAGTGGTTACTTTGGCACTTGTAAAATCTATAAGATAAGTCAACTAGTTTTTGCTCAATCATTCAAACAAAAACCAAGATTTAAAATTGCATTTCAAATGCCAGCTTAGTGAAACTTATAAGTAATCTAAACAAGGAAAAATGAGAAAACCTTTCTTCTTAGCAATAATTACTCCAGTAAAATCCATTATAAACATTTATAATGATGTACTTTTAGCTTCCTGTATTAAGCTGGCTGTTAATGATGTATGAATTACAATCCAGTGCAAATTGTCCTTCAAGCAACAAACATATCTTCAGCTGATGGCAAAGTTTGCATTCATAGAATACATACACACAATGAGTAACATAACAAAACATTGTTATTATACACTAACTTGGACTTTTGCCCAAGCCTTGATTGTTGCAAAAGGGTACATAGCCTAGTGAATAAAATAGTTTTGAGTTCAATACTTGGGTTAGATAGTTCAAAAAGCATTCACTGGTTTGGTGAAAGAGACAAGCAACATCTCAAGGATCAATTAACTAAGAATCAATTGAAACAATATGTTCTGGCATGGACAATGGAATGAGAACAATCTAACCCCATAGATTTTACCAAGTTCAATTCAAAATTCCCACAATTAACAACTACAGATAGCTGGAGGAAATATAAAATCCAGGACTTAAAAATTTGGGGGAGTTGATTACCTGACTTAAAGATTTATTGCAAGTGGGAGGTGAATTACCTTTATCCTATCAATGAAACTTACATACTGAAGATAGTGTCTCTACCAAATATTAATTTTGATGCATGAAACATCTAATAAATTAGGAATTAAAATTACTAGTAGATAAAATAGTAAACTCAGCAATGATCTAGCAAAACACCACAAGCGGGTACGGAAATCTTTTGGTTCAACTCCCATCACAAAATCCGACCAAATATCAGAATTTCTTTTGCAGGTCCCCTCTTCATTGGGTAGAGAACCATTAAGCACCCTCTCAGCTCATAACATTCATTCATATTAACGAGCTGTTGCGAAGATATTCAGATTATATTAATTACATTTCCCAATTTTTTTAAATGGTCAATATATACAAAATCTATATTCAAGTTTATATTAAACTCATTTAATTTTTAGGGCCCTATAAACATTCCAGAAACAATTATAAAATTATCCTATTTCTTTCAGAGTGAACTTAATTCAGAATCTAATTTAACAATTTACTGCATAGATTCATATCAGTGAAAAGGGACAAAAATGTATGTACATAACTGGACAAATGTAAGTAATTTTCAAATTGAAAGATATTAAAAATTCAAAGATTAATAACAAAACTCCAAGTTTATCTTAAAACAAAGACTGCTCAATAGCAAAAAGCTAATGCTATTAGGTAGCAGAAAAAAATGGAGGCTATTTTTGCATTCAATCAGTTTAATCACTTTTTGCATCAATCCCATCTCTTCATGCATACATCTATATATCAATTTAAAATTTGGCATCTTACCATACATGTGTTTCTTTTAGGTTTTCATTATTTTTATTTATTTTGTCGCAGTTGCTACACCCTGTTTGTGCATGTGTTAGAAACCCTATTAGCAGCAGCTACCCATTTCATTTTTTTTTGGGGGGGGGGGGGGTAAAAACTAAAAAAACTAGGAACATGAATTTTAAGAGACTAACCTTCAGACAGCTGCATGGACAAGGCAGGACACAAAATCTGCACTTCTAGGATATACACACACAGCATAGACTCTACACCCTCTCACTCACCAACAGTAAGTTCAACCACATGTATTCCTTCTTTTCACAGGGGCTATTATAAGAACATTCCTTAACTTTTATCACTTTATATATGACTTCATTTGCTGTGCAAAAAGTCTATCCTACCATTGAAGGTGACTGATCCTTGAATATGAATTCATTTGAATTTCATAGTTGCTATGGCAACAGAAAACACCTTCGAGTGAAACTAACAATAAGGTTACTGAAATTGAGAAGACTTAAAAAAGAATGCAGTGGAAAAGGGCAGGGCCGGATCCAGTATTTTCAGAGGGGGCATGTTCCTCAGTAAAAAAAAAAAAAAAAAAAAAATTCAAAATTTTAAATTCCATGATCATATATACTAGGTTATAGAAGTGAGTAAAGAGTGTGTGTATGTGTGTGTGTGTATATATACACACACACACACGAGACCCAGGTTCGAATCTCACCATAGCCGATTTGTCAGGAAAGAGACTTCCTGATGTTATCAGATTGGATAGAGGTCAATCCCAGTATGCGGCACCTTTAGAAAGTGCCTGAAAACCACACCACGGGTCGTCCCAAGCCTAGTGGGTGAAACTGGCTAGACGGAACTCCTGGGATCCATCAATAGCTATGCTAGCACAAAGCCATAAGTCATTGTGGGAGAGGGCTTGAGCATGCTGTCCTTATTCAGATTGGTGGTCACACTAGATAACACACACTCTCCCAGAAACTGTAACTAAGATCTGCTCAACATAGTTGCAGTATAAACAACAGGCGGGATATGTGGGTATTGAGCAAACACAAATGTGCTTGAGAAAGTGTCTGCAATAAGGATTGGCTAGCCATCCTAGTACATGGGTACTCTTGAATATGAGCAGCCATATATATATATATATATATATATATATATATATATATATATATACACACACACACACACACACACACACACACACACATATATTTAAAAATTTGCATTTTCTTTTATTTATTTGATATGTAAAATTGTTAAATTCAAACTTTTACATTCAAAGTGTTTATGAAAGAGGATTTTTTAAAGTCAATTTTTGTGGATTCTTATTCACATACAAGTTCACAATTTTATCAATCTAACTGTATACCTGTGAATGTGCAAAAGAACAACAGGTGCATTAAATCAGTCTTCACTCATTTGATTTCTCAAATTTTAGGTGCGTGTACCCTCTACCCCCCCCACACCAGATTGGCCCGTGTGGAAGTAATATTAATAATGCAGAGTGCTAAATGTTAAATTTACAAACTCTTCCACGAATTATCCTTTAACACTATACTAAAACTTCACAATAGAATAACAATTTCTCTCTCATTTTGTTTTTCTATTTCTTCTCACCAACTTACCGGAATAGTTTTAGTTTGTTTATTTATCTTTGTTTTGATATGCTGACAATGTTCAAACTATCAATGCTGTGCTGAAGCCAACTCCAACATCAAGATCTAGAGGATAGAGTTACCTTCAGAATAGGCAAAAAAAAAAAAAAAAAAAAAAAAAAATCCACTTCTGGTGATATGTTTTATTTTCTTTTGCTTATCAACCTTTTTGCAGGTTATTTAAAGCCAGAAAATATTTTTAGATCTTTTTTTGGATTAGATAATGATGGTTTCACAATAAGAGTCTTATTAATTAACCCATAGCTGGAGGGAGAAGAGGTAGATTTATAACTTATAATAAACTCAACAGGAATTGAAATTCAGCTCTCTGATTAACAATTCCAAGTCATTATCCATTACACTAACTGCACAGCCAAGCTTACAGCAACCGGTATTCTCAAGTACTCACCCATCCAGGTACTGATCAGACTTGATGCTGCTTAACTCCAGTGATCATATATGAACCAGCATTTCAACATGCAACTGTGAGCCTTCTGGTGATTAGAATTCTAACTGGACCTGGTCTTGGTCACAAGTCATCACTTGATAATGAATTAAAGACAAACTGAAGCTTCATCCAGGAACAAATACTCAAGCATGGTTGGGCAGGGGGGGAGGGGTCAAGCTGTACAAGAGTCAAAGTCATCTAGCAC
>OZ010599.1:93226801-93259301 GCA_963932145.1 Acanthosepion lycidas
ATTCGCTCGTTTTTTTATTGTTAGTACTCTTTGTTTATAACTCTGTTCTCAATCTTTATTCTTTCATATGCCATGCATTTTCAAGATGTTGGTGATCATGGCTCTCCACGACTTCCTGTATTTTGTTGCTCTAACTTTATTTACGTTTTTTTTTTTTTGCTTCTCTTTACGTTGAACTCCTTTCTCTACAATCTTCTACTGCAAAAAAAACTATTTATTTAATTTATTTAGTCAATTCAAATGCATCCATATCTGTATTTCATTTCTTTCTTTCATATATTTTTTCAGCATGTTTTTTCTCTTCAATTGCCCCGTCTCTTCTTCCTCCAAACTTCTTTTCATAAATATTATTTTTTTCTTTTCTTCTCAGCAGCAATTTTAATTTCTCCTCGCGTATTCTGGGTTTCTCACGACTATTTAGATTCCTCTGTCTTCACTGTTCTGAATTAACATTTATTTAAAAAATATTTTTCCCTTGCTTCTTTCTTTCCCGCACTAAAATCACGTTTCTATCTTTCTTTTCTTAACACTTGACTTACACATACATTTATTCGCTCGCTAGCTTTATTACTTTTTACAGTTCCCTCCCACTTGACAATTTGTTTATCGATTCCTTCTTACAAGTATCAAATTTCTACTTAAAAACATTTTCTTTCATCGCAATTCTTAAATAAAATTTCTTTATCGTAATTTTACTCCTGTCTAATTTTTAAGCCTAGAGGCTGGCGTATGAATATCTTAGTTTCACGACCGACTCACCGCCTACACTAAATAGAAATTACTTTACACGGTGATAGCATCTTCCGCAAACACGTTTTACTGTTAATGGATAATGCTTAGGCTCTACAAAAAAAACTACACATATTTCCTTAGTTTCGTTTTAAATGCTCATGAGCAATTTTTAAATAATCATCGTTATAATAATTTATATAATAATTTCGACGATCTGACATGTACTATTTTTTGCGAATATCTCCAGGCAACTGAGTGTCGTGAGTCAAGGGAAGTAACTAGTAAAACTTTTGGGCAAATTTTCAAGCTTTAATATTTAAAAAATATTTAAGACTTAATCTTAAGTGTATCAATTATAATTTTTTTTAAATTAAGGGGTTAAACATCATTATCTTTTTAGTTTATGAATAAATTTTATATACGCAATTGATAAATCTACTACTATAAAACACATTTGTGGCAACTGAGTGCTAAAAATATTAAAAAGAGTACAGAATAAAAATGAATAAAAATAATAACATTGAAAAGACATAACTAAATGATGGCAAAAATAGACATGACTAAATGAAAACGTTTAGACAGACGTAACTAAATGATATACAGACTGAAAGGCTTGACTAATTGATAAATACGACTGTGGCATGACAACATGTCTCAGAGGTACACGTGACAAAAACTAATTATTTTTTTGCATCTTTCGGGAATAATTTTCCAAATTTTATTGCTTTCACTGTTAAAGAATTCTTGCTTTTCTTATAAGAAAGATGTTCTGTACTTCTATTTTTAGTATTGGAGAAGACAAGGCCATATCATTGAACAGTTTGAACTGAACCTTTAGTTTTTTTTTTTTTTAGTTCATTTTTTATGGGCCTCAATTTCAAAACAATAAAATTGAATCGAGTCCTGCTGATTAATAAAACTTACATTCTGTAATTTTGGGACGATACATTATCAATCTAAGAGCTGTTCTAAAAACTCATCCTTTTTATTGTTCCCAGAATATTTCGATCGATCTATTGCTATTCTATGGCTTTTTTGGCTATACAAATTCAACAATTACAATAGCGAACGTGTAAAAAAAGAAAAGAAAAACGTGTCAAAAATCCATACAATATAGGATCAACAGGCGTATGCGCGAATGGACACACGTGCCTACCTGCTGGGGGGCTAGCTAGTCCCTGTTGCGTTGACGCCCGCTCAGGCACATTTTTCTTTTTTTCACAGAGCGCATCTGTGATTTATATTGCAAGGTACCATAACTAAGGTCTGCATAGTTGCAATTTGCAACTATGCAGACCTTAGTTATGGTTTCTGGGAGAGAGTGCATAGTGTGGTGTGATCAAAAGTTTGAACAAGGTCAGTATGCTCAAATTCTTGGTCATAATGACCTCACTTTGTGCTAGCACAGCCACCAACAGAACTGTTCTGCCTACACAATTTCACTCTACAAGGCTTGGGTTAACTCAAGATATGATTTTCAAACAATTTCCAAAGCTGATACACACAAAGTTGCAATATGAGCTCTGGTAAAAACATAAAATGATAACAGCAAAATTGCAATATGAGCACTGGTAAAAATGGATGCTGAAGACATTAGGTTTATAATAACCCAGAAATTCATACCCTCAAGGACACATGGCACAGTGGATAAAGGCATTAGTTAGATCTAGTGACAGGACCCAAAGAGTGGGAGTTCAATATCCAGTTAAGGCAGTGGAGAACTTTCAGAGGGAAATTAACAGGAGATAACTGATAACTGACATCCATCAAACATGGCACATGGAACTAGAAAAGTCTGAAAAGGGTTCAGTTCGACATTCCAACCACCTGAAGAAGGCTGGAGCATACAATGACCGAAACGTTGTAATAAATATGGCAACAAAGATGAGGACAATAGTCTGAATAATGTAAATAATGTACATAATACCTCATCTCAGAAATATAGACAGACTCTGTTGGTATCTTTGTTGCAAATTTTATTGTTTTTATATATATATATATATATATATATATGAAGAAATATAGTTTTAAGGTGTGCTATATTTATGGGATAAAGTGCTCAATATCAGAGATAGAGCGTATGTAAATATAAATATAAAAGGGAACATTGAAGTCAACATTCAGAGGTGACAGGCTTTTTCATGCTGGACGCAATTGTCAGGCCTGATCTTG
Source organism: Acanthosepion lycidas (assembly GCA_963932145.1). Taxonomy (NCBI): domain Eukaryota; kingdom Metazoa; phylum Mollusca; class Cephalopoda; order Sepiida; family Sepiidae; genus Acanthosepion; species Acanthosepion lycidas. The sequence goes on from OZ010599.1 coordinate 93,229,706, forward strand.
TCACCTCTGAGTGTTGACGTCAATGTTCACTTTTATATATATATATATATATATATATATATATATATATATATATTAGGTTGGTGCAAAAATAATGACGTAATAATGTCGTTTTTTGACGTATTTTTTTCACGTCAAAAAACAACATTATTACGTCATTATTTTTGCACCAACCTAATATATTTATATATATGATTCCTTGAATAATATAGACATATCATGTCTATTTTTATAACAATCCATTCCAGTTCTCTAATCAGTTTCTTGATGTTAAGATGAAATTCATCAAGGAAGGTGCCATAGATTTTTCTAACCCAAGTACTTTCAATCTTTTTGGGTTACTGAGAGTGAAAGAAAATGGGAAATAAAATAAGACAATAAAAGTACAAAATTCAAGGAGATAGTACATGACAACAGACATTTAAATTTTTTAAGATCATCATTGGAAACAAAGCCAAAAATAAAAAAAATGTTCCACAAGCAAACATGTACAAGAAACTATCAGCAGAGAATTTGCAGTTTCATCTTTGCTATTTTAACAGTAAAATGATGGAACCTTAATAATAAGATTATAAAAAAATATCAATCAACTACAAGGCAAAATTTATTATTTGCCATTTTATAACTTCCTGCAGCAAGGCCTCCAATCAGAAAATTGGAGGTTTTGAGGAGTGTGGGACCACCTCTTGACTGTTATTGTTCCCAGATGCACCCTGATCCAGTTGGTAACACTTCTTAGGATCCTAGCTATGGCCAAATAGTGAATCCCCAAACAAAAATCAACTATATTTTTACAATAAAATGAGCAACAATACATTTTTATAGCAAAATAACAGCCAATGCATTACAATATATATATAAAAATACATTTTTATAGCAAAATGAGCAACAATACATTTTTGTTGTGGAATTATCAGCAATACTTTTTTTATAATAAAATTACCAACAATATATTTTATTATCTACAAGCTATATATCTAAAAAAAACTTACCTTTACCCGGACTGAAAAAATAAAATTATGTATGTAGTGACACTGTCAAATTAATATGCCTAATTTGAATAAGTGCAAGAGAAAGCCTATATAACTCATCACTGAGAATAACGTGGGATGAAGGCAAGCGTAGCGACTGACTAGTGCTAAACTTTGACTTCACATCAATGGCGTCGGTGATAGGATTCCATTTGTCTCTAGAAGATTCAGATTTCGTGGATGCATGGATTCACTGTTTTTCTGCCAGTGTGAGAATTAAAAAGCTGAAAGACAACAAGGAAAAAGGAGGCAAAAAGGAAATTACGGATTTATTTTTGGCTACAGCTGGATGCGAGGCGATAATGAAAGTCTCCACCATGGCATATCTCACAAACTTGGAAGACCTGACTTTCGAAAAAATGTCAGATTTTAAGGAGAAATATGAGACCCAAGAAAAGGCTGGTAGTGGCAGAAAGAACAAAGTTCATGTCGATGAAACAAGAAATTGACGAACCAATTATAAAATATCTACACCATCTACGAAATGCGAGTAGATATTGCGAATTTGAAAAACTTGGACAAGATGAACAGACTATTGAAGAGGACTTAATTCAATTAAGGTTAATTGAAGGTATATGCAATGCATCACACTGATATAAAATAATGGAACAACAACAACAAATAGGAAATATGTCTTTAAATACATGCATTGATTTTATACAGCAACAAGAATTAATGCAGAAATACAACCATCATAAAAGTCAACCCAGCAAACAAATATTTGCTGATACGTACATGTTAAAAAAGATAAGAAAATGTTCGTATTGTGGACGTGAACATGAAATAAAAAGGGGAAAAATGCCCAGCATTTGGAAAAACCTGTACAAATTGCTTAAAAAAGAACCACTTTCAAGCAGTATGCAGATTCAAAAAGAAAAATGTTGAAAGAGTTGAAGAAAACAAAACCAATATGGAAGTCTTCACATTAAAAAATAAGAATATAGAAAAAATTGAACAAAAGAAAAAAGACATTATACTAAAGGTTAAAATCAACAACTGCAATTTAGATATGCAAATTGATACTGGGAGTGAAGTAACACTGATACCAAAAATTTTGGGGAACGTATTGGAAAGCCACCTTTACGAAAGTGCAGTTTACAATTCCACCAATTTGATGGGTCGGTCATAAAAACTTTAGGATACTTTGAAGGTTCCTTGGAGTTAGAAGATAAATTTGAAGTAATACCTATAATTGTCACAAGTTGTAAAAAGAACCACAGACTTCTTGGAAACGATGTGCTTAACATAAATTCTACCAAATTAATTGAGATAAAAATGGAAAAAACCGGAAAGTTAAAAAACTATAAAGCGAGTTTAAAATTAAAAGAAAATGTCTCCCCCTCTTATTATGAGGCACGAAAATTACCAGTACATTTGTTGCCATTAGTAGTAACAAAACTACAAAAATTAATAGAACAAGACCTTCTTGAACATGTTCCCCCTGGGGGTAGCAAGTGGGCATCACCCATTGTAGTTTTGAGGAAGATAGATGGTGGGTTTTTGTATTTGTGGAGATTACAAAATAGGCGTAAATCACAAAGTTTGTTCAGATTCATATCCAATACCGAATGTTGAAGTTGCATTACATGCACTGGCAGGAATGAGCGTTTTTACAAAAATAGATTTAAAAATGGCATACCACCAAATACCAATAGACAATAACTTCAAAGAAGTAACCACGATAAATACACCAATAGGGTTACTAAGATGGAAAAGGATGCCATATGGAATAAAAACCGCAAGAGCCATATTTCAAAGGGCCATCGAACAGGTTTTAGAAAATATGAAAAATATGATTTGTTACCAAGACGATATATGCATAGGAGCTACTAATGAAAATGAATTAAAAAGAAAACCAACATAATCTTGAATAGATTAAGAAATGCTGGAATGACAATAAATGAGAAAAAATGTGTAAGCAATTGTAGTAAAATATATTTTTTAGGTTATTCCATTTCAAAAGAAGGTATATCACCAGACCAAGCCTTGATAGAAAAAATACTAAAAGTAGTTACACCTATAAATAAAAAAGACCTGGAGTCTTTTTTGGGATTGGTGAATTTTTACAGGCGATATTTACCAAAATACATGGACTTGACTGAACCGTTTGCAAATTTAAGAAAAAAGAATATTGAATTTATTTGGTCAGAGGAACAACAAAAAGCTTTTGATAGATTAAAAGTAATTATGGCAAAGAAACCAGTAGTGAAAATGTTTGATCCAAAAAAGGACATTACGTTAACCACAGATGCAAGCAAACATTCGATATTGGGAATATTATCACAAGAAGGACATCCGAAAATATATTTATCAAGAAGACTAACGAACACTGAATTTAATTATTCAAATATAGAGAAAGAAGCATTGGCTATTGTGTGGACAACTACTAGAGCCCGACAATTTTTAATTGGGAAAAAATTTCTGTTAAGAAGTGATCATAGACCATTAGAGTTTATATTTAACCGAAGGAAAGAATTACCCAAAGTCACGACATCAAGGATACTAAGATGGGCAATAAGATTAATGGCATTTGTCTTTGATATAGAATATGTCAAATGAAATTCAATTCCACACGTAGATGCACTATCAAAATTGCGATTTTACAAGGAGTCAAAAGATAAAACAGAAGAAGAATTTGAAGATGCATTCTTACAGTGGGTAGAGACTGATGTTTTGTCTTTCAAAAGAATGGCTGCAGAAACTAGACATGATCCAGTACTAAGTAGGATAATATCGAGAATAAGAAAAAACTCATGGGGAAATTGTTCTAGGGCGGAAAGACCCTACAAAGAAATAAAACAGAAATTAACGATAGAACATGGAGTGATTTGTAATGGGGATCTGGTAGTTCCCCTAGAAACACAAAGAAAATTGGTGATAAAAAGTGTACGTGATGATATACACTGTGGAGTAGCAGCCACATAAAAAAAGATAAAATTAGAAGCATGGTGGCTGGGATATTCAAGAGATGCCGAGGAATATATAAAAAGGTGCAAAAAATGTAAAGAATTAAGAAACTTTACACAGACTACTTTACATTCGTGGCCCAGAGAAGTGGAGCCATGGAGTCGGGTGCATATGGATCATGTGTATATTACTGGAGTGGGACTCGTATTAATTCTAGTAGAATCTTTTTCAGGCTGGCCTGAAATAATCCGGGTGCCAGACAAGAAAAGTTCTATGATAAAACAGATTCTAAGGGTCATATTTTCCAGAAACAGTATACCAAAAACCATAGTATCTGACAATGCACCAGAATTTTGTGATGAAGATCTTGATTTATGGTTAGAAAAAATAGGATGTAAACAGTATAAGACACCCCCATATCACCCTCAGTTGAACGGATTAGCGGAAAGAATGGTGCAGACCGTAAAAACAGGACTAAAAGCATGCTCTCAGCAAAAAGAAAAAGTAGAAGTTTTTCTACAGAGGATGCTTTTACGCTATTCCATCCATTAATGATTTATTAGAACAACCGTTACAGAATGAAACATCAGAAGATGAAATAATGCAGGATCAAGTGGGCCAGAATGAATTTGAAAGTTCGGATGAAGATCAAATAATGCAAGAAAATGCCTATGATTACAGCTTAGCACAAGACAGACCTAGGTCTCCCAGAAAAAGAAATACGGGAGAGAGAGAAGTAGAGCAAAATAATGAAACTATCACAAGAAGTACAAGAACTACTAGAGGTATAAAACCTATACGTTTCAGGGAGATGTAGTGTCACTGGCAAATTAATATGCCTAATTTGCATAAGTGCAAGAGAAAGCCTATATAACTCGTCACTGAGAATAATGTGGGACGAAGACAAGCTTAGCAACTGACTAGTGCTAAACTTCAACTTCACATCAATGTACAAAATATCTGTAGTTGAAAGCATAAAATTATGTACAAAAAATATTTAGATTTCAGCATTAAATAATCCATAGAGGTGTTGATATGCTGCTAAATAAAATCCACCAACCAACCATTTTATCAATAAATAATTATCAAAACAATTTTTTATTCATAAATTTATAAAAATGCCCATGAACTAAAGAACAAGAAAATTTAAATAAACATGATTTTTCTAAATATTATACATTTTCTCAGATTATTTTATATCTCAGTATAATTATTGTTTTTATTTTCCAATTTTTTTGTAATCATGATCTAGGATCACGAATGCCTAATCAGTAGAAAAATCCAAGGCCTGAAAATCCAGCAATTATAGGTTAACCCCTGTTATGCAAATGAACATTATTCTTTTGAGTAATGCAAATTCTTCTTTATGTAAACTAATGTTTTGTATGTAAATGAACATATATTTTTTTTTTTCTTTATAAATTGTGCTGTATTCTGGAGAGAGCAACATTATGTGGGAGACACTGATAACGTCATTCTGCTTTGTTTTTTTATGTTGAATAAAGCCTTTCTTAAGGTTATTGCTGTCTCGTCTTCCTGCTATTTTGAATTGCATTCAAAATTCATAACAACCATCTTCCTACTGTTTTTTTTATTAAAACATAATTTTTAAAAGTTTTTTTTTTAAATAATTGCTAATATTTCCCAAAAATTTGCATGACACATGCCTAGATAATCTGCAGATAAATTATCTATTATCAGCCAAGTGATGACTGATGAAGAAATCTTAAATAAAGAATGAACATGAAGTACTTTGACCAAAACAATTGGCTCATCCTGCATATGATGATGAACTACATCCGGCAGCATGGCCTCTGATTGGGAGATTTTGAGGAGCGTGGAACCACCTGTTAAGTTCTGTTGTTCCTGTGTTTACCCTGACCTGTTAGGGTTCCAGCAATGGCCAAATACTTAGCCCCCAAACTGAGGTCAAAACACTATGAAAGTATAAAAATACATTTTTATAGTAAAAAAAATTACCAGCAATACATTTTTGTAAAAAAAAAAAAAATTACTTGCAATACATTTTTGTAAGAAAAAAAATATTATCAGTAATACATTTTTGCAAAAGAAATTACTAATGCTACAAGAAAATTAAATTTTGGCATTAAGTGACCCATAAGGAGTTGATATGCCACTTTTCTTTTTATGTGCTCTGTCTTTTCACAACATAGCCAACCATGGCTCTCCACTTCCCTTGCAGCTTTCAACACATTCTGTCATCCACTTGCTTAAGGCTGTTAAGTATGTCATGTGTTATTTTCACTTGTCTCTCTTTCCCTCTATTCAACCCGTGAGTATCAGATTCTCCAGGCCCTCCTCCTTGTTTGCATCCTCTCTGAGACCTCATCGTTGCTCACACACAAATAATAAATATAAAATTGATCTCGTAAATAAAAATCTAACAATCTCGGTTCACAAATTTAATTTGTTCTTGGAGCCCAGTTGTAACCTGAAATGTTCCTAAACTGAAACTATTTTTCCAATAGGAATCAATATAAAATGGATTAATCCATTCCTGGTGTCAAGATGATTGCTTCTTTAAGCATTAACAGTACTTTGTGCATAAGTTTATACACAAAACTAATGAAAATCATATAATACATAAACTAATGAAAATCATTAAATCTAAGAAAAAAATAAATAAACCCAATACTAAAAACAAATAAAATACAAACACTTCAATTTTATTGTACCTGCATTTTATGAGAGTTGATGGCGTAAGTGAAAGGGGAAGGAAATAGATGTTATTGTTTGGAAAAGGGAAGGAAAGACACGATCATCTCTTTATTTATAAGAATTGTATAGATCATTGATTTTACCATATGAAACTGAGTAGGAAGAGACAATATCATCAACAATTGTTTTTCTCTTAACTTTTCTTTTTCCTTTACCAATATCATTGCTAGCTTTCTTTGGAGCCATGATTGAGGACTAATGAAGAGAAAAAAGGCACAGTACAATAAAATTGGAAAAGAAAAGCACAGCACAACACACAAATGTATACAACACGGCAGTTGACTAAGAAATGATTCCGTTCGTGTTAACTTGGTTCAGCAATGTTGTTCGAGAACTGAAATTTTGTTTGATAACCAAGACATTTTCATTTCAAATATTCTGTTCGAAAACTGATTTGTTTGACATGTGAGACATTCAATAACCAAGGTTGCACTGTAGTGTGCAACATGTTTCTCATTAAAATTCTAAACATAGCTTTTTAAAAGAATATACATTGTCAAGCGAGTATATAGTCATAGTTGTATTACAAGAAAACTATCCTTTAGACACACTGGTCTTTTGCTGGTACTTAGGTTAAACATTGCCAAAAATGTCTATTTGGAAATGTATTACATAATATTAATTTCAGAAAGTTATTGTATATTGTTAATATTTTGTGTGGCTTAGCTGAATAATTGCTTTAATATACCTAGAAATGGAGGTGTACAAATTCTTCATCTACACAGGTATGAGATGCTATTCTGGATGCTTGAGCTCTCACAACTCTTTAAGATTGCATAGATTCTCCTGATAAATTCTTCTTTTCTGTCTACAGCTGTTAAATGGTATAAATCAAGTGTCAGCAATTATCAATCTTTCAATATGGTTACACCTTCACCATGTAGATTCTGTTGTGTTGCACATGATCTGTGGAATGAAGTTCTGTCATGTTGAAAAATCTTGCTTTCATTCAAGACTACTTTTGCATGGTCCTTCAGCAATAAGATATACTTAGCACTATTCACCATCGTCTGGTTCATGCGCCTCCTCAGTATTTTTAACAGGAGTAGATGTTTATCCCTTGTTTTTGGTTTAGCATTGGGTTTCTGGTTCCTTGTAAAGTTTTCTCTCTCCCTCCCAAGAGCCCCTTGCATTTTAGTGGTATTATTGCTTTTGCTTGGGGTGAATTGGTTTTGCTTGGTGATATTCAAGTTATCATCAATTTTATCTAATTTTCTTGAGCCTGTTGCAGACAACATACAATTATACACAATGTGAGTTCACTTCTAATAATGAGCCATAAGAGAAACATGAAATATCATATATATATATATATATATGTTTACCATCCCCTAAATCTCCACACACCAAACCCTGTAAACCACTTCAGCAGTCAGGCTAAATCACGTGAAATTACCATCGAAAGGCGCTGCACTCTTCTGTGCACTGGTAGTACCAGAGAGGTATAACTCTGTGATAATAAAACCTGAGGGGTGTTGCTCATTGTGTACGTGGCAAATATTTGCACCAAGTCCTTGTTATCAGCACTTCCAATAAGTGTTGCTGGTTCTACACAAGTCTTCACCACTCTAAACAAATCTTTTGTGTGGATAGTTCTGTGTTCTTTCTTTGCCACCCCACCTGAGCAACAAGTCCACTGGTGAGAGAGTCAAGGTGATGAGGACAGGTACAAGATTAAAAACTGAACTGAAAGACATTCATACATCAAAAACAACAGGATAGTCCATCACATATGTGTGTGTGTGTGTGTGTGTATGTATATATATATAATAATTAGACCTATTTATTCAAATGGGACATACATGACTTTTTCACATTGTTGTTGGTCAGAAAGCAGCTTGGTACATTTTTGCTGCTCCAGGGGACAGGCATCAAAAGAGAGAGAGTTTCAAAATTGTCCACCAAAGTATAAACGAAGCAGAGCTGTCTATTGACCAATCAAAGGACTTGCTACATGCTAGTTACAACAATGCTGTGAAAAAAAATGTATGGATTTGCTATTTCCTTTATTTTCTTAAAGGGAACCATTACAAATCATCAGTTTTTATATATCCCCAAAGCAAACTCCTGCTCCTAAACTTCACTGTTTTCATTGCACAATGTGGGTCATCTCAACTTGCCTATGAATCTTCTGACAAATTCTTGCAATTAGAATGCAATTCCAGCAAAGTTTCATCACTGAATGTGATCCTATTCCAAGCATATGTATCCTACAGGTCGTACCTCTATGACCCATTTAATCTTGCTATCAAATGCATTTTTTAATGATGGTTTCTTAACTGAAATGAACTCATTCGGTCCATGTTCTTGAGGGATGTGCATAGTGGTATCTGCTGACACCAATTTGGATAAATGGTAATCAACAATCACTTGTCTTGCAGTTTTCTTTGGCTGAGCTTTTGCTATCCCGACAAGTTTATGTTGCAACTTTTGAGGACAACCACATTTTGATCACTTTGAAATTCCACTTGAAATTCTGAATTCCTTCAGTATTGCTTTCTGGTTCTTATTCTTGTTCATCTTCATCCTGGGTTCTTTGGAAATTTCTGGCAATAGAAAAGTGCAAGAATTCAGTGCAAGTATTTTTATTATATGGATGGAAAATAAATCAATGCTATTGCAAATATTTTCTTGCGGTAGCACCAAAAAAAAAAAAAAAGCCAAAAAGGTTAGCTAATTAAAAATGTGTGCTCAGCAATTTTGGTGTGGGGGATTATCTTGTATCTTTACCTCTCATTCAGAATTCCTGCTACAAAATACGATAATTAAGTATGAAAATAACTCAAGTGTAGCCAATGTTTCATCTTTAAATAAATGTGATGCTAAACAGCCAATTATCCAAATAATGGCAATTATTAGAAATTTACAATAGTATAAAATGGCAGAAACCTTTTGCGTTGTATTGTATAGCCGTTGAGTATTGTGGGTGTGATACAAACTTAGGAATGCATTCTTTTCCTTCTTTTTCTGCTATTTTTATGCTAATGGGATCAGAAGCAATTTTTAAAATATTCTTTTCTTGTTTAATTTCATCTTTTCTTGAAAGAAATTTTAAATGACCAGGAAATTTTAAATGACTAGGAAATTTTAAACTAAATTTAAATTTTATGACCAGGATCAAATGGATTAAATCCAATATGGCTGAAGGTGATGTTGTATGAATCATGCTGTGAAAAAAAACAACTTTGCCGTCTGGCTAACATATTAAATACTGCACTAAACCAATGGATTTTTTTATCTTTTTATGGCTAAAACAGACTAATGCAGTGACTTTTGAAAACAGTCACTTTTTGTTTGGGGCTCATGGCTGAATTGATGGGAATCATAAGTTTTAATTTTTGTCCAAATTTCTGAAAAGAGGAATTATCATTATTTACATGTGGACTATTGCCACTATCTTTTTGTTGTTAACACAACATTTCGGCCATTGTTTCCTTCGGCCTTCATCAATTTTGGACCAATCCAAGGTAAAAGTCACAATTTAGAATGCTGAGTTTCGAGACAGATCAAACCTTCCCACTTGGAAGATTGGCATAACACAATATTACTTTCTCTGTTTGATTCTAAATTAATTGCAACATCCCATAAAATTTATAAGATTAAAGAATAAAAAACTGGAAGAAATCCAAGAATAAATCTATTTAGGACAATATTAGGATAATATTAAAGAAAAACATGAAAATGAAATAAAATGTTGTATAATGATAAGTTGGAAAGCTTTTAATATAAGTTTTTTAATATAAGAATAGACATAATGAAAACCACCTTGCCAATAATCTTAATATATAAAATGTATATACCTGATTTTCAAACACCATGATCCTCTTAAGTGCACCACAGCATACATATATATATATATATATATATGTGTGTGTGTGTGTGTGCATGTTACTGAAGAAGTAGTAATTATACAGCATTAGTATTTGAATAAATGAATAAGTAGTATACTTTTTTCAAATAATTCTTTTCACTATTCTTCAATTATGTTATTTTAAATACTTTGTTTTAATATTCATTTTTTTAAAAGTATTTTTATTTTTTAATGTAAATTTTTAAAATTTTCATTCAATTGAAATAAATTAAAGTTCATATTTGTGGTATTTTTTTAATTTATGGTTTTGTTTAATAACATTTAAATGTATACCCATTAAAAATTTTGCTAAGTGTGCCATGCTATTTTCATTTGCTCTTAGGTGTGCAATTGCTTAAAAAGGTTGAGAAACACTAATCTAGCTGGTACCTCATAGCACATAAGGCATCTCTACTCTGCCCTGTCCATAGCTTCCACTTGCATATCACCCCAAAATTGCCAACCCGTTGCTTAGATATTCTTCTCCATAGTCCTTTACCATGTCATTCTTAGTTTATTTCCTTTAGGGGTCCAGGTCAGTGCCACTTTGTAGTCATTGTTTGGGTTTTGCCTTTGTGTGACAGATGAAATTTCATCTACTTCACTGTATCTCAACACTAAGGATTTCCACTGAGGCATGCTGGAGCAGGTCTACCATTTTTATATGATCCTGTCATCTAATCTTGAGGATCTTTCTTAAGCAGTTCTCATGAAATATATAAAATGTATAATATGTGAAATGTGTGTGTATATATATATATATATATATATATATATATATATATATATATATATGCAATTTTTTATATATATTATATATGCATGGTACTTATTGGAAAGCACTCATTATCAGTGATAGAGCTAACACATTTAGTTGGATGGATGTGAGTTTGTGACCCTGGGTTTCACGCCATTTGCAAATGGTTGTAAATAGCATGAAACCCCAGGGTCACAAACTCACATCCATCCAACTAAAATGTATAATAAATGTATAATTCCAAGTATGATGTAGAAGTGCAAAACATGGAAATTAACAAAGTCAATTAACTCAAAATCACAAAGGTAATTGGAAAGAGTAATGCTAAGGAAAATTCAATTGATTTTTTACAGCTTATCAACCCTTCAATCAGGTTATTTAAAGCCAGATATTATTTTTAGATTGTCAGAATCTTTTTGAGATAATAATGATTTATTGATATAAGTCCTACTAATTAACCCATAGCTGAAGGGAAGTGGATTCATACATTTCCCAATGGTATTTCTGTGTAAATGAATGCAACAAACCAGACTGGAATCGGAACTCAACTCTCCAATTTCCAATTCTGAGATGTTATCCATTACACCAGCCACAAATGCCAGTTTAAAGCACCTGGTATTCCCAAGTAGTTACCCACCTAGGTAGGGAAAATTCAAAGTGACAGAAAGAGAACAACATCAAGAAACACTTCAAGATAAGACCTATCATATGACAAAGAGACATAAGGCAGGTGGGACATACAGCAAGAAGAAAACATAACAGCCGGAGCAAAACATATCTTGATTGATGCTTATGTATATATGTATGTGTGTTCTGGAAAGAGAGAGGATTATTTAAACTACTTCTGACTTTGCAAACAACATTTTATTAATATCAGAATCATAGGATGAATTACAGGAAATGCCAAATGGCCCAAATAGGGAAAGTCACAATGTCGGCTTAAAAATGAACAGAAATATAAGTAATGTTAACTGGAGCATTCTAAGAAAGTGTAACAGATGGAGCAAGAGGTTGCTTTGGTGTTTAATGGATAACAAATGCACAAGGAGAAAACTAGATAGAAGATGGAGAGATGTAAAAATTTTAACTCCCTACTAAATCTAAATTATTGTGCCAAATACAAAAAACTAGTTAGCAGGAATAGAAAGTTGTATAAGACGCAATCAAAATTCAAACCACTGCATAAGATTTTAAAGGATAAACATTTATTACAGTATACAGTAAAGAAAAAAATTATATGTAAAACTCTTGCACAAAAATTTCTTTTTTTGTGCCTTATAGATAATTAAGGCAGGATAACATAACATTTACAGAATTATTGCAAAAAAAAGGATTAACCATCAAAAATAGAAAAAAATTCCAATTTCAAAAATGAAAAAAAAGAGAAAGCAATTCAGGAAGGTAGAAAAACAAAGGTGAAACCACCTTTCAGCAAAAACACCTATTTTGTCCCACAAGCATTTTCTGTGGCATAACAATTTTAGAAAAGTCTTATTAATATTCACACTGTTCGTGCTTGAGAAATTTTCTTTGAATTCTTTTTTTGCTGTCAAACCACAGGACAATCTTCTCTTGAACTATAAAAATTCTTTTGGGTTCTGCAGCTGTCTTGTAATTCTGCCCTTTCTTGTTGCTCTATTCTTAATGTCAAATGCCTTCTTCACTTTGATATCAAATGCCTTCACTTCATTGATGTCAAATGCCTTCTTGACTTTGATGTCAAATGCCTTCTCCTCTTTGATGTCAAATGTCTTCTCCTCTTTGTTGTCAAATGCCGTCTTCACTTTGATGTCAAATGTCTTCTTCACTCTGATGTTAAATACCTTCTTGTCTTTGATGTCAAATGCCTTCTTCATTTTGATGTAAAATGCTTTCACTTCATTGATGTCAAATGCCTTTTACTCTTTGATGTCAATTTCATTCTAAATGCTCTTTTCTTGATGTCAAAAAAATTTTGCACCTTATGTACTGACCTGAGTTCTATTTATGCAAAAAAAAAAGAGGCTTACAGAAAGACGCCATTCAGGTTCTTAGTAGGGCTTGTGACCAGATCTCTCATTGGCCAAAACATACAAAAAAATAACGAGTTCTTAACAATTTTGACAGTTTTTAACCACTGAGCCTAAAAAGATATCCATATGTAATAATGTTTTACAAAAACTGTCAGGTCTCCTTAAAAATACACTTCTCTCAAAAGAATGTGTACAAAAAAATGATTAAACATTCATTATTACACCAAAGACTAATAAAAAATAATTTTTTTACAGAGCTGAGACAGAGTGGTTTGATGGTATGATGCAAGAAAATACCACAATTATGGCTATCATGTAAGAAGTTTAGAAATATTTTTAGTCTATAGCAGAATAGCAATGGAAGTGAAATTAAGGGAAGTATAATGTTAGTGGGAAAGATTTTGAGTATCTAAGGGCAAGATATTAATGAAAGCTATTATAAAAGCTTTTGAGAATAAATACAATAACAGGACTGCATTGAGTGAAGCTCACAAAGATACAGGTAAAGTTGGAAAGAACAAAAAAATGTGATTCAAGGGGAGACAATTTCAGCTAAGCTATTTGCAGCAGCACTTAAAAGTATCTTCTTGAAAATGAATTGGAAAGGATGGAAGTAAACATAAATGGAGAATATTTAAACCATTTATGACTTTTTGATGGTATTTTACTAATATCAGAATCATTGGATGAACTACAAAGCATACCAAGAGATCTGAATAGAGAATGATACAATATAGATTTAAAGTAAAATAATAAAAGTAATGTTCAAGTGTAACATTTGTAAAAATATGAAAACAGATGATGAACCGAAAGAGGTCCAGGAATATATATATACTTAGGATAGGCATTAGTATGAATGAAATAAAATTACTTTTTCTTTTTTAATCGATTTTATCCCAAGTAGGCAGTAAAGCCACTAACATACAAAGTGTTACTAGGTGTAGAAGAATTAGGAACAGAAACATTACTAATTAGCAGGAAGAGAAAAGAGTAATCAGGATGGCAGTAGATAGCAACTGATATTGCATTTAAATTTTTGCAGATTAAAGTTGGCTGGAAAACATGGACCTGGAAGGGAGCTCCACAAGTGAGAAGTGCAAGAAAAGAAAGTATTAGCAAAGAATTTATGGCTATATCTAGCCAGCTCAACTGCAAATTGATGAGATCTCAATGCCAGTCTAGTACTGTGCTTAAATTCAAAAAGTCTAGGTATCATGGTGAAGAGCTAATCCAAGCAATTACCATGAAAGTATTTATAGAAAAGACACAATGAAAGTATTTGTAGAAAAGACACAATGAAAGTATTTATAGAAAATATATAATCATTGACAGTGACTCATTAAGAAGTTGCAATTCATTTTCAGTAGCTACAAAAATGCTAGAAAATTGTGGCTGGTCTTCAGCTGATGTTGAAGTATTTTCAGAAAAGTCACGTAATGCTGTTAATTCTATTTGACAGCAGGTGCAAATTTATGACCAGCATATATTTTGACTTACCAAAAAGTTAAAATGAAATAATGTAATCATGGTTTAGATATTAGACAGAATCATGCAGTTGTAGGAACAATGAGTTTGCTTGTAACTGTTAATCATATATATAGAAAAAAAAAGTAAAAATCTGATTGCTTTTTATGTTTATTTAATGTACTATGTCAAATGTTAACAAAAATTTGTTAACATCATTTGTTGCATATTTTCATATTATTTTATGTTATCTTAACATTAATTCATTATATTTTTTCAAATAATTATTTTCATTGTTGCTTTTTCATATAAAAATCTATTTGGTGTATGATAAAAATGTAAACAGAACCAAAAATAAGATTGTTTATTTTTCTACTGAATTGGTATACATTTAACTACAAATATCAAATTCTGTTGATTTTATTATTAGAGTTCTTATGTGAATATTAATCATCATTCAGAGCTTTCTAAAGATATACAACTTGACCATATTGGGAGATATGAAAATGTTAGAATATAGTGGCAAATTGCAAAATCCGCCATTTTGAATTTGGCCCAAATCAGTAAAACCCTTGTAACTTAGGCCACAGTCAAAAGTTCACCACAAAAAACACATTCCATAACGGGACACGAAATATTTGATGTGAATCGAAATATGTTTTTTAGAAATGTGTTATTGTTAACTGTAAGAAATTCTGGAGCGTGTCCCATTATTACCTGGATGTATTTAAAAAAATAAATCAATTTCCATACCTGATGATGTTTGTATGGACAGATGAAAGTACTAGCAAAAAAAGACCTTATATAAGTTGAATTTATTAAAAACAGGGATCACAACATTCATCTAGAGGTTCATGGGTTAATGTAATTTTAATAAATTTGTGAAAATGTATTCTCGCCATTTATATCATTAACTTCCCTAATCTAATTTTGTATGAATGATTCATGTGATATAAATTGAACTGCACCACATATATATATATATTTATATATATATATGATTGACTCTCTCATTGATTTCACTATATGAGGATCTAAAACCTTATTCAGTTTTTATATTTGTGTCAGATGTGACACTTCAGTCCTGCTAGTGACCTGCATACAAGTCCACATATTGTGCAACAGCAAGAATCTCAGGACATAGCCACAGGAATATTTGCTGATGGTTTTTGCTGTTGTCTTTCATCTTTTAGCCAGTCAATACAACTGATTTTGAAATTTCTGTTTCTGTTTCAAGAAAAGGAACCCCTAAACATTGCTTCCCCACAATCTCAACTCGGCAGCCAGCTGCAGTTGCCTAGTTATTTAGTATTACAGTCCAAACAAGAAGAAATGTGAAATTAACCCTTGGCTCTTGGAATGAATGCACACTCCAAGGCAATGACTAGATACCAGGATACATATACATATATATATATATATATATATATATATATATATATATATATATATATATATATATATATCTGCAGGTATAAAAATAAATTTTTGGTTAAGAATGTTGGTGTGGGATACTCTGAAAACCTTTATACCCCTGCTTCTTCACTTCCTTGATACATGCATACAGGTATCCAGAGTAGCACACCTTTTATGGTGGTACTATGCTCATGATGGGAATAATTTCTCTTTTTCCACATACTTCTGCCTGTTTCTCCTGCTATTCTCCTCTTTCCTCAATATATAGTATAGATCACATAATGGCCTCCTAATTCAGAATTGAGTTTCCTGTCCTTTTTCAATCAGTTGGTGGTTATATGACTGCCCCCTCCCCCAAAAATGTGCATGCATACAAAACTTTAAGTTACAGAAAAACTGCAAAATTTAAGTATCTTTTATCTTTTGTATATTGCTCTGCCTATATTTTTATATTTTACATTGAGTACTGTGTTTTTTATTATTACTTGTTATATATATATATATATATATATATATATAAAATAATAGCTGGCCACTCTGAATCAAGGATACCTGTCTACTAGGTCAGTTAGCCACTCCCTATTGCAGACGCTCGCTCAGGCACATTTGTGTTTTGTTCAACACCCACAGAGCCCATCTGTGGTCTATACTGCAACTATGCTGAGTAGACCTTAGTTACAGTTTCTGGAAGAGAGCGTGTTATCTAGTGTGATCAACAATTTGAACATGCCCAGCATGCTCAAGTCTTCGGCTATGATAACTTGTGGCTTCGTGCTAGCTTAGGTATCAATGGCCCCCAAGAGTTCCATCCAAATATATATATATATATATATATATATATGTACACACACACTCTCGGTATTATGGAGCTCCCTTTAATGGATATTAGAATCAACATATAAAATCTGCAGCAGCCAACTCAATTTGTAAGTCCCCCACACTATGAAGTGAGTTGTTATACAAGCCATTGCTTTGTGATCTGACTACTAATTGATTAGCCATCGCTTTGTTTATATTAGAAAGTAGAATAGTGGAAAAGGGTGAATTTAACTGTAGCACAAAATAGTGTATATTTACAGTGTACAGATATTTTACAATGTCAGATTGGATAGTATGCATGATTAAATGTAAAATAATATATTATTCCACTTTCTTTCAAAAAATGATATGACAGCTCAATTACAAAATGAAATAAACAAATCGCAAGTCCAAACACAAAGATCCAGGGGCAGAAAGAAAAGTTGAAATCATGAATCACAGGTCCAATGTCACAAATTACAATACATGTTAACAGTCAGAAACCCAATGCACAAGGCAACAGTCATTTGTAAGTTGACGGATGAGTTAGAAAACGGTTGGTCAATGATTGGAGAGAACAAACAATATTAGCATATCTGAGATGAATTTATGGCAACATCTGCGACTGACTTGTTTCTATTTTTGTTATTTTGTCTTTGGCATATTGTACAGAACACACTTACCCTTTTTATTGGTAAGTGACTTTCTCTTTGACAACACTTTCATAATGTAGTTGTTGATATTAGCCACTACAGACTTTGTGTCAGTAAGCACAAACAATCAGTATGTGGGGTCAGCCTACCAGGATTTGGGGTGATAAAATAAAATCTGAGTGTCAGGCCCAACACAAAATTATGAACAACACGGAGAAATGATCTTTGCTGAAAAAGGAGACCAAGCTAAATCTAACAATAACATTTATACAGATAGATAGAATGTATTTACATATTAAAAATCAATGTTGTTTCTTGTGGTCATGAAGTGACCAATAGTTCAATTGTTCGAAATGATTGGTCGCAAGTGAGTCTTCAAATTTCAAAGTGGTTTTACTGCAAGTGAGGAAATCAAATAGTATGTATGTCAATATGTGTGTGTGTGTGTGAAGCAAAGACTATCAAAATATGTGTGACTGCTAACTGATTAAGTGTGATAGCAGTAATTTTAAATATGGTGAACAAAGAGAGGAGACAAGACTTACTTTTGTCACAGCTTTATATACTTTTCAGTGTAGAAAAATCATCACTGACTGATGTGTTGTCATAACATGTATCTATGCTGTTGATTGAGGCAGCACCTTGTTTGCCGATTATCTGTCACAGATATACATCACAAACTGTTTTTGTCTGTTGTTTGCGAGCTGTTTATATCACATGAGCTAGCCAGTCCTTGGCTCCAAATCACTATCTGAGTTTTGCACTGGATTGTACTCAGTAACCGCGCCCTGACACTTTCCCAGGTCATTTGGAGTTCAACCAAGCATATATTGTAGAAAGCACATCACGTGACTTGTTCTATCCAATCAGGTTCCAGAAAGCACTTACTTAATTTGGAGCTCTGTTTGTACTGAATTATAAAAATTTTCACATGTTCTGAATTTAATAAGATTTTAGTTGTTGACATCTCTTACTTGTTTGTGCTTCACTTATTGGCTATAAAATATAGGAGTTTATATCCTATAGGTATTATCAGAATGATGTTCCCCTCTTTTATCTGTTAAAATGAGGCATGTGTGCATATATATATATATATATATATATATATATATATAATCGCTGGCCACTTGTATTCAAGGATATCTATCTACTAGGGTGGCTAGCCAATCCCTATTGCAGGCTCTTGATCAGGCATATTTGTGTTAGTTTAACACCCACAGAGCCCAACTGTGGTTTATACTGCAACTATGCTGAGCAGACCTTAGTTACAGTTTCTGGGAGAGAGTGTATTACTAGAATGATCAACAATCTGAACAACACCAGTAGATTCAAACCCTCAGTCACAATGACTTGTGACTTCATGCTAACACAGCTATTGATGGCCCCAAGTGTTTCATCTACCCAATTTCACTCACAAGGCTTGGGTCAACCCATGATATGATTTTCAGGCATTTTTCAAAGGTGCTGCATGCTGGGACCATCCCCACTACAGACCAATAACACAAACCGACCATGGTAAGATTCGAACCAGTGTCTCATGGTCAGAAAGTGAATGTTCTAACCACTTGGCCATGTGCTCATATATATATATATATATATATATATATATATGCAATGCTGGTGCATACTACCTCTGAATCCCTTCAATTCGGAGGGGCCAAAAGCCTGATTGGGGGTCCTGGGCAGTGCTTTCTGACCCTTGTTATTTTATCAGCATTTGCTTTTTTTCTACCTACATTTCTATAAGTTACAAAAACTAAGCTCAACTGACTATTAAAGGATGAACAATCTTAATGGGTTTTGATGTAATTCTGGAGTCTTTTTTCTTTTACCAAATCTGTGAATTTGTTTTGCTCATGCTAAGTCTTGAAAAAACACTATATAAAATTCTCTATTTTTTATCCATAATGTTGAATGTGTTAAAATCATCCAATTTTTTAACAATAAAAATCTCAAGTTAATGTCAGAAATTATTGTAGACATTGTTTATTTATTTAAGATGGAATGATCTATTATGACATGTCTCTAATTTGTATTGAGATACATTGGATTTATTTCAATTTTCTAGTGAAATTGTTCACCTATATTGTGTATGATCCATTATTGTACATAATTAGGTTACAAGAAAATTTTTATTTTATATGAATAGATTTGATGGGGGCCCATGAGATCTTTGCACCAGCCCTGTATATATATATATATATATATGTGTGTGTGTGTGTAATATCATTTAGAGCTACATGATAATGTAATTTAAATTTAGTATAATTATGCAGTAATTTCTATCTGTATTTCTGGGATGAGGAATTATCATTATTTACACTATTTACGTATGAGCTTTTGTCCTCATCTTTGTTGTCCCCAGGATAATAACCTAGTGGATTAAAGCATTGGTTCATGAATTTGGTGACAGTAATTATAAGTTCAGTCCCTGGACTGGGCAATGTATTTGGACTCAGTGAAAAATGGGCAAGCAGTAAATGAGCAGTCAAATGAGAACAACCTGGCCCTGTAAATTAAATAAAGGATTCAGTTTGAAATTTCCTGTAGTTTACCTTGGTCTATATATATATATATAATATGTGTGTGTGTGTGTGTGTGTGTGTGTATGTGTATTGATATATCTGATGAAGGCCAGAAAGCACAATGGCTGAAACTTTGTAATAGCAACAACAAAGATGAATACAATAATCAACATGGAAATAGTGTAAATATGCAGTAACTGTACTTCTAAACAAATTTTATAAAAAAAAGGAGAGACATTTTATGTCTACTGAATTTATCAATCGTCTTTTCCAAACTGTGAATCATCTTCTGTGAACCTCGCTGTGGCAGATGCAAAAAATATCCGAAATCAAGGCTGTGTCCAAACTTTTGTCCCACATGAGACATCTTCAGGGGTGTGAAAATGTAAAGAGAAGTAAAGGAAAGAAAAATCAAAAGTGGTGGGTTTGTTTTTCAACAAGACTTTGTTGAATATCATTGAGAGCTGCACAATCATATAAATTAGAAGTCTTGTTGGAAAACAAAGCAAACACTTTCGATTTCTTTTCATGCACTTGAGACCCAGATTGGCAGCATGGTCTTACCATTTTATAGTTGAAATGGCTGGATGTAACCGTAAGTTCTATGCTAACAGTTTCTTCTATTGCACTTCTCACTTGTGGAACTCTCTTCCGCCTTCTTACTTCCCAGTCAACATTGATTTTCAAAAATTTAAAATGCAATGTCAATCGTTATCTCCTGTCTTTTTAATTCTTCTTCTTTTATTGTCCTTAATCATAGTTTTTCTCATATTCTCCTACACTCCTTGAATCCTAACGACTTTATTGTCTTGCTTGGGGTGAAATGATTTTAAAAAATCTTTACTTTTTCTCACCCCTGAAAAAGACATATATATATATATATATATATATATATATATATATATATAATCTTTTCCACAAAAATCTTCTCCACTTTGTCATGTGATGTGTTTCATCCTTTAAGACTTCATCGGACTAAAGTGATGTTTACATTAATGCAACTTTAATCTGAAGAAGTCCTAATGGATGAAACATGTAACAAGAATTTTTTTTTACACTTTATCATAGTTTTTTTTCCTTGAAATTGTTCTTGATATATAAAAATTTACATTGATGTGACTATACATGCACACAAAGGAGAGGGAGACACTGGCTTAAATTTTAAATTCAAATTCAAATTTTTTTAAAAAATATCTTGTTATAGTGGAACACACCTATTCTATAGTTAATAGACTCCTCTCCCACCTATAATAAGTAGGAGTAGTAAGAGTAACGAGTCAGTCGGTGAGTGAGTCAATGCTGGATGACAGTTAGTCAAATACTAAAGTATCAGCGACCACAACTAGATTACTCTGCGTTATACCTATTATATCAAGTTCCTAACGTTTTGTACGTCAAACCTATTTTAGGACCGACCTAGTGCAAATACAAGCCTCCACTGTGAAATCACTCCACAACTTATGTGTTTTTGGTAGATAGTCTCTAGGCGATGCCCAAAACATAACAAGCATACGCGTAACTATGTGGTCAGGCATGTCGCATAATCCATTCATAAGAATTGATCATCAGGTATTTCTGGTTTCTGCTCATCGGATCTGATAAGGTAATATATTCCCCCTCTTATCCTCAAAAATGTCAATGCATTGTTCTTACACACAGTTTTGTCTTTCATTCCAACCTGAAAAAGCTGAAACCAACAGATGTCAGCAAAATGCAATGTTTATAAACTTTTCCGCAAAGCTTATAAACATCTTAATTTTTTTCACTAATTTTGAAATTTTTTTTAAAAATGTTCTTAACGAGACACTTTTTTAATATTATTTACAGAGAATTTGTTGAATTAAATACAGGGGATTACCCCCAATCTAAGTTTTCCTTAGTTTAAAGTACATTCATATATGCTAAATATTAATAGATACATCTAGGATATAAAAGTTCAGGACTCTAGGTATATAACTTTTATAAATATGTTTCTCTGAATATAATTTAATTCAAATCTCTTACATAATTTAATTTAAATTAATCATATGAAAAGCTTATGAAAATTTTTTCACTAATTTCAAAATTTTAAAAAGTTTCTTTTTAATATTATTTTCAAATAATTTGTTGAATGAAATATATCAGCATTGGAATTTTGGCTGTTGACAGAACCAGACAGGATTGTTTCCAATTCACACCGAACTAACTACACTTTATGCCCCTCTCCTTTCCTCAAATGACATACTAATGTTAAATCTGAAGTCAGTATATCAAAATAGGTCAACACTCTCTGTCTTTTCCCATTCTCTAAATAAAATAGCAATATCTCTTGATTTTAACCCAGAGTATTTTTTCCATTTAATTTATGATCTTGTTTGTAAGTCTTGAAGATTTGGGATTTGCTTTTTTAGAGATCTCATGAAATAAAAATTAATACCTATTGGATATTAAGTGCTTGATATTCTTTAATTAATAATAATTTTGCTCTGTCTTTTGACATAGAGCTCTTCCTGGATCTATATCCTCCCGGAAATTCCATACAGATTACAATATCTATATATATATATATATATATATATATATATATATATATATATATATATATTTATTAGTTTTAAAAGAAGTATAGTCTATCAGTAATTAGAAGTAGGAATAATATTTTAAAATTGTATTTTAATACAATGTACTCATATTCAAACAACCCTTTTGGAAAAAAATCTTTATGCATACAATCACAAATTTAATAGCAAAATAAGAGTGCCGAAAAACCTTTTTGTCATTGAAAAAAAACAGACTTACGAAAAACAGATGTCATCATTTGTTGAACAGGCACCCCTATCCTACCTTAACTTAAACTCATTTTGAAAGTAACTCATATTTTGATACAATAGCTGTCAGTGAAAATGAATACCCTACCACCCCTTGTCAAAATGATTGATTTTCCACATATCCTTCAAAACTAACATTAGAATGTATGTGCTTATAAAACTCAGTAAATTTCAAAATAAGTCATTCCAAAATTCACTTGAAAATGAAACAGTACTAGGGATTTTAATTTAATTCTATAATTAAATTTGAAGATTTTAGTTTCTGTTTTTGAAACATGGTAATTCCTGTGTAGTTATGGAACCATATTTTTAAATTAGCAAATTTATAATATATATATATATATATATATATATATATATATATTATGAAAATATATCACAGAATTATCACAAATGGAAAAAGTTTTTGTGTGATGCATTCTGTCCTTTAGGACTTCATAAAGTAATGTTTACATTGATACAACTTTAATCTGAAAAAGTCCTAAAGGATGAAACAAGTGACATGAAAATTTTTTTCACTTTGTCATAAAAATTGTTAAAATTGTTTTTGATATATCAAAATTTATATATCATTTTAGGGTGCATCAAAATTCCAACCTTTTTGAGTTATTAAGTTTAAAGAAAGTTTATGCTAGATGGTGCTGTGTTGCTATGTAGACTAGGTTACATTTGTCATTCATGTACATTTGTGGGTAGTCTGACTTCAAGGTTTAACATGTGCAGTAGTGAGTTAACCGAGAAGTGTTCCATTTAACAATGGCAGGATATTCATATCATGAGCAGGCAGATATAATTTTTACATATGGCTATGTGAATGTTAATGAACGTAAGGCTGTATGGCTGTATCAGATTGCATTTCCAGACTGTGTGTTCTTTGCTGCACGCCATGGCCTTGTAGTCTCCATTGCAGCTTTTCATTTCATGTCTTATTGTTTTCCCGGTGTTCAAAGTGCATTGAGCAGCTGTCATGATTGCAGCATTTTGATGCTCAGCATGAATCATCCTGATGCAGATTACCCCTTTCCAATATCCAGATGGCTTCCCCTCGTCCATATCAGTTAACTTTGACACCTCTAAAACTGTAGTGATTAGGTCTCACAATATGATTCACTGTTTACAGATATTCCAAACCAATTTGAAAAAATAGAAACATTAGACTCAAATTTAGCCCAAATATCCTGTATTGTTAAAATGCTTTTTCACTTTGACCCATTATCTTCAGACACACACACACACACATATATATATATAAACTAATAATAAATGTATATTTGTTTCTGTTTGCTTCAAATCTGAGTTTCATGTACGTGGCAACCTTCATGTACAGGCATGAAAACAATAAGGGACATATATTTATTACTAGCTTAAAAGCTACCCTATCAGTAGCTCCTGCAGAGGTCTCTTAATTGGGCCTTCATCACAATAGGTAGGGTGGTATTGCATTAATATTTAAGCTTACCTTTTAAAAGATCAATGATAATTCTTCAGGTGCCACCTAATTTAAAGACAATTTGATGTATGCAGGTCCTTACTTTCCTTGTTTTTATTTCATGGGTGATTTTTGCTGGATTTCACACTTAATTTTGATTATTCTCAAATTTATTTCCAAGATATAAAAACTGTTATCATTTGTTGCAAGAAATCACATAAAAAAATCACCAAAAACAATTGCTGTAATGAAAACTAGGGCATCCAAAATTTCAGGATTGTGGATCCAGATTTGGCCCAGAATGTTCTCACAGAGTTGGCCTGATTCCAAAATGGTATGATATATTGGGCTATGGGTTCTAGGAGTAAAGTAGAAAAAGTGTAATACAGTGATACACTGACATTGATATTTATTATATAGAAGGAGATGAGCTAATAAGAGTTGTGTCCCTTTAATTGAAAAAGTATGACACACTGACATTGACATTTATTATATAGATTAATATAAATTTTAGCTCTGCTACTTTACAATCAGCACTGTTTTACTACCAGCAGCAATTCTAATGTGCAATTATACATACATATATATATATTGGCTTTTATATACATCACATATATAATGTGTTGAAAGATTCCCTTTCTCTGCCATGCACCGATAGCTTAGGGGGTGACTCTCAGACTGATGCCAGATTGGTTCAGTTTTGATACCAACTTAACTCGAAGCAATCGGATGTTTAGCCACACTGATGAGCTGTGATACAGCCAAATAGGCTTGTGTGTATATATTATATAAAAACCCGTGATTATCTGTTTTATTTAAAAAAAAAAAAATTTCTAATAATGGAATATTTATTGCTTACAAACATGTTTTTAATTTGTCTTTTCATTACATAGGTGTGTAGGTGTGGAATGGTTGCATACACATTTTTTAATGTCAAATAATAGATACACTTGCATGTATGGCCACACATTTATACACTTGTAAACAATTGCACACACATACAAACACACTTAATTGAAACTTGTCAACAAAGATGTAACCATCAACATATTTTTTCAATGGAATGCTATGTTATTTTAATGCTTTCTTTACAGATTCCTCATTAGTCTTCTTTGATTTCTTGAATAACTTAATTCTATTGATCATAGAGTCATGAATACACACAGCTGTGTGTGTGTGCATGTGTGTGTGCACATGCATACGAAAATGCACATGAACATCGTTCACACACAAATATTATATATAACTAAATCAATAGCCTAATGATAAATAGGCAAAAATATTTATTATTCAATATAATCTTATTCTATGTTAAAGCACTTAATTAAATGTTGATTATTAATCACAAAGAGCCAACATTATTGATTCATCTTTGTGTCTGTGTATATATACATATATATATATATGTATGTATAAGTATATATATATATATATATTTATATGTAGATATGTGTGTGTAGATATGTATATGTAGATATAAGTATGTATATATATGTAGATACATATGAATATATATATATATATGCATATATCTATGTATGAATATATATATATATGTATATATATATATGTATAAAACATATATATGTGTGTGTATGAGTTTGTGTGTGTGCATACACATTTTTTTGAAAATGCAAATAAACATTATAGATATATATCTACACAAACACAAATATACATATACACATACCCACATGGTCATATGCACACATACTCATATATATATATATATATATATATATATATATATTTTACAGAAAGAGAAAGAGGGCAAGAGGTATTGACCAGTTCAAAAGAATCCTTTGTCATGGATGCAACTGGAGTGGCTCTCCTTGAAGCAAATATACGATCATCACTGACAACATCAACTAGTTCACCATCATGCACCTGTTATTATTGAAATCTTGTTTTGGGGAAAATTTTCAAGTGGCTATAAGCTTTAGCTCAGACTTTCAATTGTCCACCACTTCTATTGACTCGGGGTGGATGGTAAGGGTTCAGGGGTAGATGTGGGTGTATGGGGAGGAGACTAAAAGAGTCAATAAGCTGATGACCAAACAAATAGAAGTGATGTAGCCTGGCAGCATATGCAATGTCTTGTCTGCCTGTTATTTGTGATTTTCAGCTTTTGTAGAAGAACATGAAGATGAAAACAAGCATAAATTCTTTCAAACATAAACAAGATTTTTTAAATACACACAAGCACACACACACACACACATATATATATATATGTTGCATATATATGTGTGCGTGTGTGTGTGTGTGTATATATATATATATATATATTGGGAATCATAAAAATAACAATTAAAAATATTTCATTATGTAAATTAAGTATATCAGAAAAAATTTCTCAATAATAATTATAATAATAATAAATTTGAGGAAGCATGGAGGAGTAATGGATAGCGGCTTGGATTGAGGAATCGGAGAACCAAGTTCGAATTCCAGTCGAATCCATTATATTCACTTGCTAATACCCTTGGGAAACTTATGAATCCTCTTCTTCTCCCCCCCAGCTATGGATAAATAGCAGGACAGACCAGGGTCTATAGACTTGGATGGCAACTGGTCTACCAGAGGAAGAAATGGCAACCTACTGTGTGAAAAAATCTGCCTCGTCAGTCATGTATTGAAAAGATACATCATTGCCTATGCGTGTATCATGTATGGCACATAACTGACTGAATAATAAATTTAATAATAATTTTTAATAATTATTAAAACCTTTATAATTAAATTATTAAATAATTATATTAAATAATATTATTAAAAAATGTAATATTAAATGTTGTCAGCATGGTAAACAAGATCTTTTTATTAAATCAATTTTAGATCACTAGCGCTGTAAAATCAATTTATTTCTGATGTAGTCAAAAAATCTTGTTTCTCATACTAACAATACTGAACTTTGTGATAATAACTGAGATAGTTAAAAGTACTTAAACAAAACAGATTTATTTTTAATTAATTATTACCAGCAACACATTTTCAAAAAAAAATATTATCAATACATTTTTGAAAAAATATTACCATCAATACATTTTTGAAAAAAATATTACCATCAATACATTTTGGAAAAAAATATTACCATCAATACATTTTGGAAAAAAAAAATATTAACATCAATACATTTTTGAAAAAAAATTATTACTAGCAATAAAAATCTTGTTGACATTAAATAACCTATTAAGGTTGATATGCCATAAAACCAAACAAACCAAACCAAAATGATGTGTCAAAAGGATGTTTTTTCCCTTGACACCACTATTTAAACTACCTTTACTCCTTGACAATGTTTATTGTTTTAAAAAACAATGATTAAAATTGTAATAAAACCTAGACATGAAATTTAGACATTTTATTTATTCTTGAGAATTGACAAAAAAATAATAAATAATAGATTATTTATTGGAATGGTTGGCAAAACATTGGCTAATTGCCAAATGATTTGGACTTTATAAAATGGTAAATTATAATAATTTCCTTATAGTTGGTCCGCATATTTTAATAATTTAGTAAATGTTTATAAATTTGTGAATAAAAATTTGTTTTCATATTTTTTTTTATAAATTGGTAAATAATAAATATTGCATTACATTAGTTTTAATATATTTGGATTAGTTTTTAGAATGTTGTAAATATAAAATTATGCTAATAAATAAACAATTTATTAAATGTTTAATATTTTTGTTGTAAATTCTCAAGAACAAAAATGTACAAATTCACTTTCATCATATGTTTAGGTTTTATTACAATTCTAATTATTGTTTTCTTTTTATAAAAAAAAAGCATTTCTTTGAATGGAAGGTTGTTAAAATATTAGTGGGGTCATGGAAAAACCTATCCTTTTGATACCTCATATTTTTTTTTGCAAGCAAATTTATTATTATTTAACACATGTGCACACACAAACGCATATATATGTGTGTGTGTGTGTGTGCGTGTATATATATATATAGATGGACATTGAAGCCAATACCCAGCGGCAACAGTCGTTTTCATGCCTATACACAATCATCAGGCCATATGCGTTGTGTTTTTGCTCAACTATTTATATATACATGCCAGTGATGCATTGGTAGTTTCTTGTATTGTTGTAATGATTATTTTGGTAATTAGTAATGGTTATGTTTCAAATTATTCTAGGGGCTATTAGGTGGAAATTGTGGATCCAGATGTAATTTTGGGGCTATTTATATATATGATAATAATATATATATATATATATATATATATATATATATATTGTTTAATAAGTAGAGTGCAATTCATCTTCTAAACAGTTTTTCAATTAAGTGAAAAACATAAAACACTAATTAACAATAATTTCCCTAACCATATAGTCATTAAATAAATTCAATTAATCTCAGAAAAATAAAACAAACAACAATTCAAATAAAATCATGTAAAAAATACTATTAATCTATTGTACAGCAGCCACAAACTTGATGAAAAAATAAGAAACCTATCATATCACTTACAACAAAAATAAAGACTAAACTCATTTATAAGAAAGAAACGCTATTTCCAACAGAATTACATACCCACATATATACTATATTAAACCTTTAAACTTTATTTTCTATCCAATAACAAACGATATTTACAAGCATGCTCAAAAGATTCAACAATGCAACATGCACTGTTTAAATCAAGGTATTTTGGTTAGAAATTAACATCACCATCTGAAATATTTGACCAATCAGAGAAAAATCAAACCCTATTTTTCTTAGCCTACTTTCAAGAAAAATGTCTTATAATGTCTTTGAAAGGACACGTTGTCTCTCTTTGATAAGTCATATTTATTATATTCTTTAATAGAAATCTGTTGTTGTCAAATTTGTTGTTTCAGTATCTTGGTTTTGAAGGTGTAGAGGAACTGGCCAGGGTTCATGTTAAACCTTGTTAAAACTTCTGAGCTTTCAACTGCTTTCAGTTGCTATCAAGAAAAAAAGATATCAAATGAAATTTTAAATCTGTTTAATGATAGCTTGTATCTTTGGAATGATTCAGAATTTTAACTTTGAATGTTTGTAATGTCACATGAATATGAAAACATATAACAGATATAACTTGCCTTATATATATATATATATATATATATATATATATATATATAGATAGATAGATATAGATATATGTGTGTGTGTGTGTAGATATTGAGGTCAACACCCAATGGCAGCAGTCTGTTTCATGCTTAAA
>OZ010599.1:93269301-93276801 GCA_963932145.1 Acanthosepion lycidas
AGAAAAAACAGATGTAGAAAAATAATTTGGTATACACCCCCATATAACCAAATGGTAAAGAACAAATTAGGACAAAAATTCCTCGCATTAATAGTCAAGCACTTTCCTAGTGAAAGTAAACTTAGTACTATTTTCAATAAAAACACACTAAAATTAAGTTACAGCTGTACAGAAAACTTAGAAAAAATTATTAAGAACCATAATGCTAATATCTTAAATAAACACTTATACCAAAACCCAAAAAACTTGGACAATGGAAAAATAAAAATAAAAATAAAAACTGATGAAAATAAACAAAAATTATGTAACTGTAGAAACCCGAATAAATGCCCTCTACAAAATAAATGTTGCACTGAATCATTAGTATACCAATGCAATATCTCTTCGATTGAAAGACCAGAAAACATAAAAATATATATAGGTTGCACTAGCCATGAATTCAAAAAAAGATTCAACCAACATCAAAGCTCATTTAGGATAAATAAACATAAAAATCAGACATCTCTATCAAAATACTTCTGGTACCTAAAAGAATCAAATAAAACACCTACAGTAAAATGGAAGTTAATAAGAAAAGCTAGAATATGTAGGTCATTAAATGACTCATGCCCTTTGTGCATACATGAGAAACTATATATTACTAAGTTTATAAAAAATAAAAATTTACTGAATCAGAGAAATGAAATAGCTATTTTATGCCGTCATTGTCAAAAATTTTCATTAAATAATATTTAAAAATAAAAATAAAAATAAATTTATAAAATAGGATTAGGTAATATATATACTTATATTTAACATGGAAAATTAATTTTATATACTGTAAGGAATTCTATTATATTTAATTGGTTATTCCTAAAAAATAGTCTATTAAAATAATTATGAAAATATTGTAAAGTTGTATTTAAAATTGTAGTTAATACGAATTCTAACCTAAACATCTTTTAAAATTATACATAGTTAAATAATACGTATTCTAACCTAAACACCCACCCAAAAGAAATACCGACACTCAAAGGATTCCTATAAAACACCTACAGAAAAATGAAATTATGATGAAAAGCTAGAGGATGTGGACCATTGGATGACCCATGTCATTACTAATATATAGTTTCAACTGTATGTACAAAGGATATATATAAAAAAAAAAAAAAATATTTAAATTAATATTTAAATATAAAATTTAAAAATCGTAATATACTTATACTTGATATAAAAATTAAATGTAATATAGTCTATAAAAACTAACAATGAAAATACTTTAAATTTGTATTTATAATTGTAGTTAATTAAAATGAATCCTAAACTAAACTTCTTTTAAATTGAAATTAAATAAATAAATTAAGTGTACTAAATCATGAAATGAATTAGCTACTTTTACCATAAAAAAAAAAAAAAATTACTTAAATAATATTTAAATATAAAATTTAAATAAATAGTAATACAAACATACTGAATATTGAAAAATAATTTAACTTTATTGTAAGTGATTCAAATATTGGGTTGGTACAGAGGTAGTGGCGCGAAGATGTCGGTTTTTGACGTATTTTTTAACGTCAAAGAGCGGCGTTATTGCGTCATTGTTTCTGCTCCGGCCTATTACATTTACTTCAATTAAATAAAATATAGTATAAAAAAGGAAAATATTGTAAAGTTGTAATTAAAATTGTAGTTAATTAAAATTAAATGAATTCTAACCTAAAATTCTTTTAAATTATAATTAAATAAATAACTAAAGTTTACTAAATCAGTGAAATGAATTAGCTATTTTTGACAAAAAAAAAATAAAAAATAAAAAAAAAATAAATAAATAAATAAATAAAAATCGTAATATAATTGTAAAATAATTTTACTTACTAAATAAATAATTTTACTTATTAAATAAATAAAGTTTACTAAATCTGAGAAATGGAAAGTTTACTTAAATAATATTGAAACATAAAATTTCTAAAAAAAATAGTGATATACTACATGTGATAATAATTCTACAAACTGTAAGGGATTCAAATTACATTTAAATAATTGTTCTTGAAAGAAATATAGTATATTAAAAAATTAAAAGTAAAAATATTTCAAATCGTAGTTAAATAAAAAGTATTCTGAAGTAGACACCTACCAAAAATCTTTAAATATAAGGAAAAAAAAAAAAAAAAAAAAAAATTTTACTTCAATAATATTTAAATAAAAAATTTTTTTAAAAGTCGTAATATACTTGATATAGAATTTAAATGAAATATACTCTATAAAAACTAACAATGAAAATATTTTAAAGTTGTAATTATAATTGTAGTTAATTAAAATGAATTCTAACCTAAACTTCTTTTAAATTTAAATTAAGATTAAATAAATAAATTAAGTTTACTAAATCAGTGAAATGAATTAGGTATTTTGGCCATAATATATATATATATATATTTAAATATAAAATTTTAAAAATAGTAATACAAACATATTTAATATAGAAAAATAATTTTACTTATTGATAGTAATTCAAATATTGAGTTGATGTAGAGATGGTGGCGTAATGTTGTCGGTTTTTGACGTATTTTTTAACGCCAAGTAGCGGCGTTATTGCGTCATTATTTTCTGCCCCGGCCTAATACATTTACTTCAATTAAAAAAAAAAAAAAAAAAAAAAAAAAAAAAATAATGAAAATATTTTAAAGTTGTAATTAAAATTATAATGAATTCTAACCTAAAATTCCTTTTAATTCGTAATTAAATAAATACCTAAAGTTTACTTAATCAGAGAAATGGAAATTTTACTTGAATAATACACAAGTATAAAATTAAAAAAAAAAAAAAAAAAAAAAAAACTTGATGTGATAATAATTCTACAAACTGTAAGGGATTCTAATTACATTTAATTGTTCTTGATAGAAATATAGTATATTAAAAATTAAAAGTAAAAATATTTCAAATCGTAGTTAAAAAAAAGTATTAATCTGACGTAGACACCTCCCAAAAATCTTTAAATATTGAAAGAAAAAAATGGAGTTAGAATTTTAGCCGTTAATAAAAAAAAAAAAAAAAAAAAAAAAAAAAAAAAAATCCAGACGACACGCTTTTAACGGATGTTAGATTTCATTGAAAAATACATCCCTACCCACTACCAAAACGTAACAATAACTGATACATTAAAATATAAACATATTGAACATACTGACACCCCTAGTCTAGCAAAATAGATTTATCTGTAACCTTGGAAACATGAATTTTGTTTTGGCTGTGTATTTAAAACCATGTAATTTTTAAAGTTACTCCAAAATTCGCTTGAG
This sequence comes from Acanthosepion lycidas, assembly GCA_963932145.1. Taxonomy (NCBI): domain Eukaryota; kingdom Metazoa; phylum Mollusca; class Cephalopoda; order Sepiida; family Sepiidae; genus Acanthosepion; species Acanthosepion lycidas. The sequence continues at coordinate 93,272,577 of OZ010599.1, forward strand.
GATGAAATGAAAGTGATGTCTTTAATTTAAGTACAAAATTAAATTAGGGGCTTTTAGCTTCCATTTTTGAAACATGGTTAGAACTGTGTAGCGAAAAACCATATTTTAAGTCTATTAACTTATAATATTAATGCTCTGTAAATTTACATCGAGCACTATTTTGTAAAAATAAAAATATCTATAAGAACACCGGATTATATATCTTACTGTTCTTTCTTTTTATTAATATACATATATATATATATATATATACATATATATATATATATATATATATATATATATATATATATATATATATACTAAGCAATATATATATATATATATATACTAAGCAATAAATATATATATATATATATATATATATACTAAGCAATAAATATATATATATATATATATACTAAGCAATATATATATATATATATATATATATATATATATATACTAAGCAATAAATATATATATATATATATATATATATATATATATACTAAGCAATAAATATATATATATATATATATATATATATATATACTAAGCAATAAATATATATATATATATATATATATATATATATATACTAAGCAATAAATATATATATATATATATATATATATACTAAGCAATAAATATATATATATATATATATATATATATACTAAGCAATAAATATATATATATATATATATATACTAAGCAATAAATATATATATATATATATATATATACTAAGCAATAAATATATATATATATATATATATATATATATATATATACTAAGCAATATATATATATATATGTACACACACTAAGCAATATATATATATATATATATATATACACACTAAGCAATATATATATATATATATATATACTAAGCAATATATATATATATATATATATATATACTAAGCTATATACTAAGCAATATATATCTAATATATATAAATATACTAAGTCAATATATAATATATAATATATATATATATATATATACTAGAAATATATATATATATATATATATACTAAGCATAATATATATATATATATATATATATATATACTAAGCAATATATATATATATATATATATATATATACTAAGCAATATATATATATATATATATATATATACTAAGCAATATATATATATATATATATATATATACTAAGCAATATATATATATATATATATATATATACTAAGCAATATATATATATATATATATATATATATATACTAACAATATATATATATATATATATATATATACTAAGCAATATATATATATATATATATATATATATATATACTAAGCAATATGTATATATATATATATATATATATATATATATACTAAGCAATATATATATATATATATATATATATATATACTAAGCAATATATATATATATATATATATATATATATATACTAAGCAATATATATATATATATATATATATATATATATATATACTAAGCAATATATATATATATATATTAAGCAATATATAAATATATATATATATATATATATATACTAAGCAATATATATATATATATTAAGCAATATATAAATATATATATATATATATATATATATATACTAAGCAATATATATATATATTAAGCAATATATAAATATATATATATATATATATATATATATACTAAGCAATATATATATATATATTAAGCAATATATAAATATAATATATATATATATATATATATATATATATATATATACTAAGCAAATATATATATATATTAAGCAATATATAAATAATATATATATATATATATATATACTAAGCAATATATATATATATATAGCAATATATAAATATATATATATATATATATATATATATACTAAGCAATATATATATATATATAACTAAGCAATATATATATATATATATATATATACACTAAGCAATATATATATATATAATATATATATACACTAAGCAATATATATATATATATATATATATACACTAAGCAATATATATATATATATATATATACACTAAGCAATATATATATATATATATATATACTAAGCAATATATATATATATATATATACTAAGCAATATATATATATATATATATATATACTAAGCAATATATATATATATATATATACTAAGCAATATATATATATATATATATATACTAAGCAATATATATATATATATATATATACTAAGCAATATATATATATATATATATATATACTAAGCAATATATATATATATATATATATACTAAGCAATATATATATATATATATATATATATATATATATTGCTTAGTGTATATATATATATATATATATACTAAGCAATATATATATATATATATATATATATTATATATATATATATTGCTTAGTGTATATATATATATATATATATACTAAGCAATATATATATATACATATATACTAAGCAATATATATATATATATATATATATATATATACTAAGCAATATATATATATATATATATATACGAAGCAATATATATATATATATATATACTAAGCAATATATATATATATATATATACTAAGCATATATATATATATATATATATATATATACTAAGCAATATATATATATATATACTAAGCAATATATATAATTATATATATAGAAATATATATACAAAGAAATATATATATATACTAAGCAATATATATATATATATATATATATTGCAAGGAACAGATACAAATTATTTCTTAAAGGCATTATGAAAAATAAAAAGTAAGAGATGAAAAACACTCACAGAACAGACCAACCGGTTTCGTTCCCAAGCTCAACGGATGCCGTAAGAGTCAGTTGGTTAATACTTCCAGGTCACCGATCACAGAACATTTGATAAATTGTAGGGATTGTGCAAAGGATTTCAGTCCGAACTGGTTTACTGTACTGTCCAGTTCGCACTCTACATTTCATTTGCGAGCACTTGAGTCTCTGTATATTCGGTCCAGGGAGCCATCTCTTTGTAAGCAAAGAGACTGTCTCCTTGGACGTCACGTTATTAGACTCTAGTGTGTACATACATTCCCCTCACACTACTCCCCAAATAATTTTTTTTTTTTTTTTTTTTTGTGCTGTGCATATTCGCGCGGTTTGAAATTTTTTTTTTCTTCCCCCCTTATACCATTAATCATTTCATTTTTTAATGCTTTAATTGTATGAAGGGTTTTGTGTGAGTCAATATTGATTGCAATAATTGTTCCCAGTCGACCCTGATGAGCTTTGGAACGAAACCGGTTGGTCTGTTCTGTGAGTGTTTTTCATCTCTTACTTTTTATTTTTCATAATGCCTTTAAGAAATAATTTGTATCTATTCCTTGCAATATCACGGTTCTGTAGCTCCAACAATTTATTTAAATATATATATATATATATATATATACTAAGTAATATATATATATATATATATATATATATCTCTCTATATATATATATATATACTAAGCAATATATATATTATATATATATATATATATACTAAGCAATATATATATAAGCAGTATAGATATACTAAGCAATATATATATAAGCAGCATATATATACTAAGCAATATATATATATAAGCAGTATATATATACTAAGCAATATATATATATATAAATATATATACTAAGCAATATATATATATAAGCAGTATATATATACTAAGCAATATATATATATATAAATATATATACTAAGCAATATATATATACATAAATATATATACTAAGCAATATATATATATAAGCAGTATATATATACTAAGCAATATATATATACATAAATATATATACTAAGCAATATATATATATAAGCAGTATATATATACTAAGCAATATATATACATAAATATATATACTAAGCAATATATATATATATATATATATATACTAAGCAATATATATATATATATATATATATACTAAGCAATATATATATATAAATATATATACTAAGCAATATATATTATATATATATATAAATATATGTACTAAGCAATATATATATATATATATATACTAAGCAATATATATATATATATATATATATATACTAAGCAATATATATAAATATATATACTAAGCAATATATATATATATATATACTGAGCAATATATATAAATATATATACTAAGCAATATATATATATATATATACTGAGCAATATATATAAATATATATACT
>OZ010599.1:93291034-93386034 GCA_963932145.1 Acanthosepion lycidas
ATATATATATATATATATATAAGATAAAAGGATATATATATGTATATATATAAGAAAAAAATCATATATATATATATATATATAAGATAAAAGGATATATATATATATATATATATATATAAGATAAAAGGATATATATATATATATATATATATATAAGATAAAAGGATATATATATATATATATACATATATATATATAAAATAAATGTTATATATATATGGATTTCGAATTGACGAGCAATATTGGATTTCCAGATCTTATCCATTTTCTTACAAGCAGTCCATGCTATGCCTTTTCTAATGTTTCTAATGAAGTCTTTCTCACAGTTCTTGATGTGTGATCCTAGATACTTGTAATCTTCGACACATTTGAGGATGTTATCTGAGAGTGTTTTGATCTCGTGATTGCTGCGAATGTTAATTGTCATACACTCAATTTTGGTTTCAATGAGGTGTAGACCTGCACAGTTTGCTGCTGATTCAAGAGAAGAAAGGAGTGCTTGGGCACTAATGAAGTTGTCAGACAACAGTGCAATGTCATCGGCAAAATCAGCATCGGTGATGTAAAGTGCAGTATGACATGAGCTTCTTCTAGGCTGATACATCAGTCCATTTTATTTAATTGTATCCACTGATATACGCATGATGTAGTCTATTACAATGATGAAAAGGAAAGGTGCAAGTGTGTCACCTTGGAGAATGCCAGCCCGAATATCAAAAGGTTCTGTTTCTCCATCTGGGATCAGGACAGTGGCCTGAGTGTTGTTGTACAATACTTTGATTGCTTCAATGATTTCTACTGGTATGCCGTAGAGTTCAAGAATTTCAAACATAATCTTGTGGTTGACTTACTAGAAAGCTTTGCTGAAGTCTACAAAGATGAGAGCTGCAGTTTTATTGCAGAATGTGATTTCCTCAATTATTCTACGCAATGTGCGGATTTGTTCAAGAGTGGAACGACCTGGGCGCAAACCATTTTGGTTTTTGCTTAGAATGGGTTCAACTTTAGTGCGAATTTGATTTAACTTGATTTAGAAGAAGCTTGTTTCAGATTTTCGCAGCTATAGGAAACAACGAAATACCGCAATGACTGGAAATCCAATCTTGCTCGTCAATTCAAAATCCAACTTTTCTGCATACTTATTGAGCCAATCTTACTCTATGGCTCTGAAACTTGGACTCTCTCAGCAAAACAACAGCGCCGTTTAGATGGATGCTATACACGTCTTTTAAGAAGAGTGCTTAATCTCTCATGGCGAAACCATCCAACTCTAGAAATGATATATGGTGACTTGCCGAGAGTATCAACTTTAGTTTGTAAGAGACGTGCCCAGTTCGCCAGGCATTGTGCACGTGCCACAGATGAACTTGTGTCATCATTTGTATTCTGGTATTGATCATGCAAGTTAACCTTTCCAGATATGATAATATATTTATATATATATATATAAATAGAAAAGTGAACATAGAAGTCAACACTTAGAGGCCTCTAAGTGTTGACTTTTATGTTCAAATTTATATTTACACATGCTCTATTTCTGATATTGAGCACTTCATTCCATAAATATAGCACACCTTAAGACTATATTTCTTTATAATAATTATATATATATATATATATATAATAATTATATAAAATGGAAAATCATTAACAGGACTAGAACTTGCAAAACTTGGGATGACTCATGCCCTTTGTGCCTCCATGAGAAACTACACATTATTAAGCTTCTAAACAATAAAAACCTATTAAACAACCGGCAAAAATTAACGGTTTTCTGCTGACACAACCGAACTTACGCTCTGAATAACTAGCTAAAAACACGCATACAAAAAAATAAATTTTAAAATCCAAATCCCATATACACAGTTTTAATAACCTACAAAAATTGATAACCCTTTATGAAGTCGTCAAATAACAAACGTTACGGCCTTTTCATATACACAAATCCCTTTCATAAAGAGATATAATAAAAGAATAAAATAAAAAAAAAAATAAATAAATAAATAAATCTCCGTAGACGCTCTAGCCAGACTATCCGAAAATTCCTCCGTCGTAAATTTAGCCGACCCCACCTTACCGTGACCCGGCATCTATGAAAGTAACTCTATACTATACTGATACAAATTATTAACACCCCACCCCTGCCGATTCTAAACAATCCGCCCTTGATGTTACCATGGAAATTTTTTATTTCAATTCTGACCATACTATTAAAACTCGTAAATTTCAGAAATAAGTCATTCCCAAAAAATTTCGCTTGAAGATGGAACAGAGCCTACTTTAACTCAAGTTAATTCAAACTTATTTTGAAGTTTTCGGCTCTTGTTTTGAAACATGAGACCTCTTATGTAGCGAGTTGGAATCATATTTTTAAATAAATAATTATATTTATGCTCTACTTTCGTATCGAGCACTACTTTTTAAAAATAATTACAAAAATACTAAGGAACTTTGGATTATTTACCAAACCAGTTTCTTTCCTATTTTCTACAATATTTTCACACATATTGGCTCCCGAATTAAGGTCGAGCACTCTGAACCTTTATTTATTTTTAAAAACAACTTCTTTAAAAATATGGAAAAAGTTAATTTCGGGATTTCTCTGAAAAACATTCCACATACAAACAAACATAATTATTTCGTTAAACTTTTGCAAAAAACAGAGGAATTAATCAGAAGGATGAGATGAAAAGCATACTTCTACTTTCGTGGGAATAACTCAATCGATAAAGAACGCGAAGTTTACGGCTTTAACAGTAAAAGAGTCGCACCATTCAACAAACAACTATACGAATTTGAAAAAGACCTACTCAACCTTATCATCAACATCTCCTTTCAAAATAAGAAAAACCACTTCCAAAAACAGCTAGACCAAATAGTTAAAAGCATTAATGATTGTGACAAAATATTAGTTAAGTCGGACAAAACCGGCAACTTCTACAAATTGGCTGTTGATGACTACAAAAACTTAATTAAAAAAAAAATTAAGAAGGACTTATAAAAAAGCTTGCAACAACAACATAAACATGGTTGACAGCATAAACAGAGCAAGTAAAAAAATAACTGATAAATTTAAAATTAGCGATAGAGTAGGCAAACTTGCAGAAAAGGAATGTTACATAACCCTTAAGGACCATAAGCCTGACTTTCTGGAAAACCCGACCACTAGGATAATTAACCCTACCTGACCCGATATAGGAAAGATCAGCAAAAGGATCCTGGAAAAAATTACTTACCAAATAAAAAAACAACTCAAATTAAAATTATGGATCAATACTAAAGATGTCATCAATTGGTTCAACAATATTGACGATAAAACAAATTGCACCTTACTACAGTTCGATATCGTGGACTACTACCCATCAATTTCGAAGGATCTTTTTACGACTGCCCTGGACTTTGCTGCTGTATATTCTAACCTGACAAAGGAAGAAACCGACATAATCCTCAGCGCAAAAAAATCCGTCCTCATTCATAATGGGGAGCAATGGATAAAAAACAATAACGACCTGTTTGACATCACAATGGGATCACTAGACTCTGCAGGGTCTTCTGACTTGGTTGGTCTTTTAATATTGTACAACCTAACGGCATACCGCGAGATTGATATCCAGGACATTGGACTGTATAGAGATGACGGGCTCATGGTGGTGAGGAGTTCCACTAGCTTTAAGATAGAGAAGATCCGTAAAATAATGTTTAGTGAATTTAAAAACTTAACTTAAAGATAACAGTCTCTTCTAAATTGAAAAAGGTAAACTTCCTCGACGTAACCCTAGACTTACCGAGCAACACGTACCAACCTTATAGAAAACCAAATGCTAACCCCTTATATATACACCCGAAGTCAAACCACCCTCCATCCACAATTAAACATATACCCTCATCAATAGAAAATAGAATTAGCAGTAACTCCGCTAACAAAGTAATATTCCACCAACATAATGACTTCTACAACACTGCCCTAAAAAGTAGTGGTTATAAAAATGCTAACATTAAATATAGGGACAATTGCAATAACCAAAAGAAAAAAAACAGGAAAAGAAACATCATTTGGTATACACCTCCGTTCAACCAAATGGTTAGTATTAAACTAGGACAGAAGTTCTTAGCTCTAATCGATAAACACTTTCCCACCAATAGTAGGCTTAGTAATATATTCAATAAGAACACACTAAAATTGAGTTATTGCTGCACTGAAAATCTAGAAGGTATAATAAGAAGACACAATAATAATATCCTGAACAAACCCCCTCACCTGAATAGTTTTAATAACTCTAAACCTAAATCAGATAATGATAGGGAAAAATTATGCGATTGTAGAAACCCGGTAGACTGCCCATTAGAAAATAAGTGCTGCATCAAATCTGTGGTATACCAATGCACTATATCATCCACGGAGAACCCTAACAATAATATGATATACATTGGGTCCACGAAAAATGCCTTTAAAACCAGATGGAGGCAGCATAAATGCTCCTTCAACGACATAAACTTTAGACATCAGACCTCTCTATCTAAATATTTTTGGCACCTGAAAGAAAAAAATAGGACACCTAAAGTAAAATGGAAAATCATTAACAGGACTAGAACTTGCAAAACTTGGGATGACCCATGCCCTTTGTGCCTCCATGAGAAACTACACATTATTAAGCTTCTAAACAATAAAAACCTATTAAGCAACCGGCAAGAATTAATGGTTTTCTGCCGACACAACCGAACTTACGCTCTGAATAACTAGCTAAAAACACGCATACAAAAAAATAAATTTTAAAATCCATAGCCCATATACATAGTTTTAATAACCTACAAAAATTGATAACCCTTTATGAAGTCGTCAAATAACAAACGTTACGGCCTTTTCATATACACAAATCCCTTTCATAAAGAGATATAATAAAAGAATAAAATAAAAAAAAATAAAAAATAAAATAAATCTCCGTAGACGCTCTAGCCAGACTATGCGAAAATTCCTCCGTCGTAAATTTAGCCGACCCCACCTTACCGTGACCCGGCATCTATGAAAGTAACTCTATACTGATACAAATTATTAACACCCCACCCCTGCCGATTCTAAACAATCCGCCCTTGATGTTACCATGGAAATTTTTTATTTCAATTCTGACCATACTATTAAAACTTGTAAATTTCAGAAATAAGTCATTCCCAAAAAAATACTTTAACTCAAGTTAATTCAAATATTATTTTGAAGTTTTCGGCTCTTGTTTTGAAACATGAGACCTCTTATGTAGCGAGTTGGAATCGTATTTTTAAATAAATAATTATATATATATATATATATATATATATATATATTTATATTTCCTATAATATTTAATTTTTCATGATATTAATAAATGGAAATAAACTGGATGTTTAGTCATTGTATATTTCTTTCATAATTTCCATTTGAAAACTTATTTTCAAATTTTCAGAGAAAGGTGATTTGTTGTAACATTAATGTTATCAAAAGTTATTATCTATTGTATTATCTGAGTCTATTTGCAATATTATTTTTCAAATAAGAAGTTTTTTTAAGCTGAGTGAGAATTTCTGAAAACATGTATTTGTGAGTGATATGACCCCCCGCCACACTTTTTGACTTTAACATTCATTCAAAATTTCTCATGCACAACAAATACAAAATGTTGACATTTCACCCTATTTCAAATAAAAGGTTAGGAAGGGAAACCCCATCATTACTGGAAAGAGTGATAACAGCTACTGGACTTGAGAATTCTATTTTTGCAGAAAATGTGTTTTAAGAGAAAGATTTCATAAATTTTAATTGAAAACAATACTAGTTGATTGGTCAGTGAATTCCGAATGTTTCCTTAAAAGGAAATGGCTAATATTACCATATTACTGGGATGTCCTTATTATCACCCCTTTTATTAAATATATGCCACACATTTGATAACTTAACAGATGTTGAAACTAGGATCTCTAAAGATATTAAAATGTCACTTTTGTATTGTTTCTGGTCACACCTTGAAATGTTGCAAGGTGTGGACACTTTTTGTTGAGAGTCAATGACTCCTAGAACATTTCTCCCAAAAAATTCGGATGTGAGTTCAGATAAAAATAAGACACAGAAGATGGAATTCAAACAAATGACAATTAAATGTATTAACAAAAGAAATTATATTAATGTGTACACAATTGAAAGTAAAGAAAAAGGCATTAAAAACCTAGCTATGAAGAATGTGTTTGTGTATGTATGTACTTATGAGAGTTCAAATTAGCAGTCTACTAGAGAAACAATCATGCTCCAGTAGGCATATTTTTACCTACATTCTACTACATCTTGAAGAGGAAGAAAGAGAGAGAGGATATGTTTACCTTTTTATAGACTTAAATAGTTTTGTTTAACAGGTGTTTGGACAAAGTCAAGTGGGTAATCCACAGTATATAGCAAGTTATAAGAAAAGATTGTCATACAGAAGAAATATTTAATACTAATTCTGTTGTGAAGAAAGACAACTCTTCTAGTGACTATGAAAGTAATTGTGAGCAGGACACAAAGGAGTCGCACAATAGTTGCATTAACTGTGATATTTGATTAAACAGTTCTTTCACTAATCTTGTATTCCAGTGTTTTCCTTTGGAATATTATTAACCTAAACTCTGATGTATACTGATAATATCTTTAATTGTGAAATAAATATTTTGTTCATATTCTGTGAGAAAAAGGCGGACATCTGTTGATGAGACAAAAATCACAGAATCAATTTTACACAAATTATCAACATTATTGCTTGTTTTGAGATTCAAAACAAATAATTATAACAGTTATTACATTTCATGTACGAAATATATATGCAAATGTATCAAATATTATGGGATAGAGGTAGTATCAATTTACAACTATAAGCCTCTTGTCCCATAACAATTGTTATATTTCATATATGAAATATGTATGCAAATGTATCAACTATTATGGGACAGAGGTTGTATTGTTTATATTATTTGTCATTGCCACGGTAAAACGGAAGAAAGTTTTGTTAAGACATATGAAAGTGTTATGTGCTGAGAGACATTGAAACAAGAAGGGTTAATACCAAAAACCCGTGGGAAGAACTGAGAATTTAATTCCCACATAAACGAGTTGAATTGTATGTTAAGCAGTTTGAACAATAGAAAAGTGACCGAGACTTAAGGGGCAATGTTGATTGACACACAACTGAAAATGCAAGCTGTCAAGTGAAAACTTCATTTTTGTAAACAAAGAATTTGGATTTGGTTCTCCTGGTTGAAAGTTGATTTGAGCCAGGAGGTGGATGGATAAGCCACCCATGCTCACTGAGGAGGTTTAGTGAGAGGTAATGACATGAGATTGAGAGAAGGGAATTCCCCCAAATTATGTCAATAAATATGAATGCACGAAGCGAATTCACCAGAAGAGAGACAAGTTAGAGTAGAAGAGACAGAAGAGGCCTATGTGATTATCTGCTGATGAAAGCCTCTGACTAGCCTTGTGCCAAACTCTACCAACAGCAGCAAACGAAATTTTTGCCAGGTTGACAATACAGTGTAACCCGGATATAAGAGAGATTTTATCTGGTCTCAAATTAGAGCCTGTGTTAATGTATATATAATAGATCAAACCCGGATATAAGAGAAACCTGGATATAAGAAACTTCTTCTCCGGTCCCGACAACTCTCTTATATCCAGGTTACACTGTAGTATCACTTCTGATTTAGATGCAGGCTGGGCTGATAATTACTTGAACACGAACTCTGATACTTTACTTTTGTTCAATTTATTTGAGTTATTTTTGTTTTCTCTGTATGTCATTGTCCTGCTTGGACCAGCCCAACACAAAGATACCTGCAACAATTCATCTTGGCCTCCTTATGATCAAACAAATCACGTGGGATAGCGATCTTCATCAATCAGCTGTGGTGTTGGAAGTTTTGGACGACCAGCTGGGGTGTTGCATGATTACAGTATCAATTTCCAACTATAAGCTTATTGTCCCATAACAGTTGTTACATTTCATGTATGAAATATGTACGTAAATGTATTAACTATTATGGGACAGAGATAGTATCAATTTCCAACTATAAGCCTCTTTTTGTCCCATAACAGTTGTTACATTTCATGTATGTAATATGTATGCAAATATAATGACTATTTTGGGACAGAGGCAGTATTTATTTTCAACATACACTAACATGTCAAAAGTCATGTGATATGGATCTTGATCACCTCTACCCTGGCTGATTGTATACAATAAATGGAGCAGCATTTCCACAAATGTTTTGAAAACCTCTAGACAGATGTTGGATCATGCCATCTTGATAGATGTCAAATGCACCTTGTTTTTTGGTGTAGGATCTTGCATGTGAATAATTATCTCAACCACATCTAACAAATGCTTGATTTGGCTTATGCCAGGTGAACATAAGGACTCTGCTATTCATCAGAATTCTCCAGAATATTCTGAGAAACTTTGGTCTGACAACACAGTGCATTATCCTGCAGGAATAATTCATCCTTGGGGTACATGGGCTCTATGAATGGCAGCAAATGTTCCAAAAGCAGTAGAATGTAGATTGATTGATTAGTTGGCTATTTTACTGGCATATCACCCACTATTGGTCATTAATGCCGAAACGGTTGGTTGATTTTGTTCAGCAGCATGAAAATCTCCATGGGCTATTCAATGCCAAAATCCAAATATTTTGTATGCAACTTGTATGGCTTCAACCACAGATATTTTGTACACAATTTTATATTTTCAGGGTAAACATGTTTTTTTTAGAGATATAATTTATAGATAATAAGATGTATTATGATTTTTTCTATAAGTGCGAAACAGATACATTTTTGAAAAGTATGGTAAGATTTTGTACATCATAGCATTTGTTGCATGTTTTTTTTTTTTTGCTATTAGGATGTAGAGGTTACTAGTCAATGACATATCTAGACAAACCAGTGGATCCTACTCGTGTCACTTAAACACATTCCATACCATTACAGAAGTACCACCAGTCTGCATCATTTGATAAAGTAAAAAACAAGGACCTATTTGAACAGGTAGGAAAACTCTAATTAGAAAAAATGTTAGAATAATCCAGAACAAATACTGGGAGCAAACTGCCTGCCTATGGATAGAAAATGAATTGAGTAGTTACACAAAAATAGAAAGGGGCTTAAGACAAAGACGAGCTGTCTCACTGGATTTATTAAACCAGTTTAGTGAGGCTATCTTAAGGGAGCTGAAGACCCTACTAGTGGGTACAATTTTATCAATATAAAGATACACAGATGACAGTGTGTTGATGGTAGAAGGAAAACTACAGGACCTTCTAGGCAAGGTAGTAAAAGAAAATGAAAAGGAAAGACTAACCATCAATTGTAAGAAAGAATGCATGGTTGTCAGCAAGAAAAAAAAAGGCCAAGATGTGAGCTAAAAATTAGAGATGTCAATATCAATTAAGTACACAAGTTCAAATATCTGGGAAGTGTTTTAACAGAGGATGGAAAATGTAGCACTGAAATCTAAATGTGCATTGCAATAGCAAAGGATATATTTAATTTTTGTACCTCCATGATTTTGGCATCTCCAATTTGTAATTTTCCGGATGGGCTGCTCCTTTTGCTGACAACCATATATTAAATACTTGCAATTAATGTTTAGTCCCTTTCTTCTCATTTTCCTGTAGTTTCTTTTCTGTGTCTACTATCAACATCATGTGTCATATGCATATCTGGTGTTATTAAGATTGTGGTTGCCATTGATAAATACTGGTAGGAGTTCTAATTCTCTTAGAATTGCTTCATTGTATAAGTTCATTAAGACACATCCTTGTCTTACAACCCTTTCTATTTTTGTACATTTACTGAATTAATTTTCTATTCATATGCAGAGGTTTGCTCCCAGTATGAATTCTGGATTATTTTAATTTCCTTCCCAAATACGACAAGGTTACCTCGCAGCTCTAACTGTTCTTTGTGATGTGCTGTATCAAACGCTTTTGCATAACCTATAAAACACTGGTATACATCCATCTGCATTTTTATTGATCTTTCTGAGCATAGATATTGCATTCCTTGTTGCAGTGTCTTTAATGAAAATGCAGTTTTTCTATCTCTGGTCTAATTTTGCTGCACACACTCTTCATTGGAATTCAATTGATAAGTTTTGTTATATCGTTCATTAGGCTGATTGTCCGATGCAGTTCACATTCATTTCCACCTAGCTTCTTAGTGCTCTAAAAATAGGTCTACTTAAGTCTTCCGGTATATCGCCACTGTTGTATATTTATTATGCCTGTAATCTTGTAAATCATCTAAGGCTGCCAGTATCTCTATTAAGATTCCATCAGGTCCTGATGCTTTGTTTCTGTTCAATTTGGCCAGTGTTGATTCTACTTCAAATTTTAATATTTGGGTCATTCGATAATTCTGTATATCGCCGGTTGTTCTCCTTCATTGCAGAAGAGTTCACTGATGTATTCATTCCATCTCCGTTTTTTTTTTTTTTTATTTCTCTATATCAGTGACCTGTCCTTGGATTTTATGCATCCTGTTGATAAGCATTTTTTTTGTCCTGTTCTCTTATTTTTTTTTATGTATATCTGAAGTACTCATTCTTTCTCTTTCTTCACACTTTTCATTGAGCCATTCCTCTTCAGCTTGCCTTCATTTGTTCCTAGTTTCTTTGTGCAATATCCTAGATTTCCTTCTTTTATTGTTGGGATGATCTTGATTTCCAATGTTACTAAAGCTTTTCTTAATGTGTCCCACTTTGAATTTCCATTCTCATTTTGTCCATTGGTGCAATGGTGCTTTTAACATTGTCTATATATTTCTCCTTCACCTTTGGAGTCATTCAGGAGTCTGTCATATTGCAGTTTGGGTGCTGCCTTGACTGTCATCAATTTCCATAGTTTCACTTTAAATTTACATATTTTAAAGCACAGATTAAAAAGAAATAATTAAAATTTCAGCAATCTTGAACCATGGTTCAAGATTGCTGAAATTTTAATTATTTCTATGCATTTTTAATCTGTGCTTTAAAATATGTAAATTTGCTCACAAAAACTGTCAAGAAGACAGTTTTCCCTTGATACCATTATTATTTTAACTACCTTCACTCCTCGGCAATGTTTATTGTTTTAAAAAATGATGATTAGAATTGTAATAAAACCTAAACATATGATAAAAGTGAATTCATACATTTTTTTGTATTTGAAAATTTACAGTAAAAATATTAAACACTATTTATTAATTATTTATTTTCAAGAATAATTTTATATTTACATTCTAAAAAAAAAGAATACAATTAGAACTAATGCAATGCAATATTTATCATTTAGTAAATCTATAAATATGATAATTTTTTATTCATAAATTTATAAACATTTACTAAATTATTAAAATATGAAGACCAAGTATAAGGAAATCCTTATTATTTACCATTTTATAAACTATTTCAATAAACAATATAATAGTGCTTATTGTTTTTGTTGTCAATTCTCAAGAACAAAAAAAATGTATAAATTCATTTAATGTTTGGTTTTTATTAAAATTCTAATCATCACTTTTTAAAACAAATATTATTGAAGTGTGAAGGTAGTTAAAATAATAGTGGTGTTAAGGGAAATGTATCCCTTTGACACTGCTTTTTTTTTACAGGCACAAACGTTCAAGATTACCGAATTTTCATACCAAAAAAAGGGAAGCAACTCCGTTTTTGCTTTGTACTTGTCACCTTCAGACAATAAAAAAAAAACAAAACAAAAAAACTCATTGATCATGTTTCAATTCATTTAATCTCATTAAATATTCCCTAAATGATTGATACAGATAAAACTGAACAGTATTAAGACCAATGATTAGTACGTTGCTGTCATGTTAACAGACACTTAAGGAGCATCTGGAGGAAGACAAAGAAAAGAATTAGCCAATCCAAACCATTGTAAGAGAGCACTTAGGCTGTTTGAAATTTAAGATAACCTGATGAAGGCTTTGTCATTGGACAATAACAAAAATAAATAGGGATCGATATTTAGATAACCGGATTTAAAAACTCTTCTCGTTATAAAGCTACAATAATGGGGTACACATTGAGGATTGAACTCAACACACTAGTGAATAATCTACTAGACAAGCTTTCTATCAATCCATAGAATGTGTGTGTGTGTATATAAATATAAAAGGTTATTGGTTAGAGTTGAATCAAACCAGGAAACAGTGGTATAGCATTCAGTAGTGTTTTTTTAAAAAAAAAAAAAAAAAAAAAAAAAAATAAGGTGTTAAGAGGCCATTTGATAAAAATCGCCTGAGGAAAGTTGAAACCAAGGCGGTGGATTCAACTGATATCCTGATTTTTAAAGTGCACACACACACACACACATATATTTCAAAGTATGAAACATTGAATATGTGAAAACCAGTCAGATGCTTAAGATTTTATTTCCTTGTTTATTTTTTCTCTATGAGAATTTTCGAAATAACCGATACATACGTATATAACTTAAATTTTTTTAACTTAAATTTTCATGAGCCTCAAAAATAACAGGAATGCAACAAAAGAGTTGAATTCTGGTTAAACAAATACTGACAGTAAAATATGAAGGATGAAGTTGTTGTTGTTTTCAATCTTATCAAATGGAGAAATGTATGGAATATATTCGTTGATTATTAAAATCGCCATCATTTGTGAGATGAGGATGGAGACTGGATCTACCTTAGCCAGATCGATCCTTGCCAATAAAAACAAAATCAGTCTTTCCTTCCTTACAGCAGCTAACCTACTAGTCACAAGTAAAACAGACCAGGTTCAACATTCAAACTTTGTTAGGATTACAAAGTAAATGCCTTATTTAAATAGTAAAAAATTAATTTTTAAAAATTGAATATATCGATTACATTAATTACTGTTCAGATAAAAAAGAAAAATAGTATGCCATAATTAAAATTAAATATCTAATTAAAAAAACTTAAGTAAATAAGGTAGAACACTTTCAAATTTATAACATTCTGTACAGTTGTTAATTTTGAGAAGAGTCAACATACTCAATGTCACTGAACCTTTTCTTTGTACATTTGCTGTTATGAACACAATGTTTCAGTTGATCTATACTTCAGCCATTATCAGGTGTGTATTCCATTAGAATAAAAAAAAAGAAGTTACCATTTTTTTTCTCATGGAATAAACTTGATGACAACTGAAGAATGTAAAAGTTAAAATTCTGTTAACCCATCAACTGCAGATGATGGGAATGTCTATCATTGTTGTTCTATGGTTCAGATAAGAACGACAGAAATAAAATGGGTTAACAACAGTAACATTCTACTACCTGATAATTTTCATGAATTATAGAGAGAAAAAAAAAGAAAATAAAGCTGTTCAGTTAAAAAAAAAAAAAAAGGTAGAACCTTGTTCCTTTGGTATAGATTTTTTTTATCTCCATAATTTCTGCTTAAAAAAAAAAAAAAAAAAAAAAAAAAAAAAAGAGAGAGGGGGGGTGATATGCAATTTGTTTTCTTTTGCATTTGTTTTCAACAAATTTTCATATTTTTAGAAATAAGATTGAAAATATTAAAAAAGAATTTCCAGTCATGGATGTTATGGTTTGTCAGTTTTTATGCTATTTTCATCATTTGTTTTATTAGTTTTTAAATGGCTAGCACCTTTGGATGTGTCGCCTGAATTCTTTCTGATCCTAGAAGAATCCTTAAACTTTTGTGGTGTGCCATCAGCTCCTCCATCACATAAAGTAACTGGAATCTCCTGGTCTTGATGGAACTGATTTGCCTTTAAAAAAAAAATAAAAAAAAAATAAAAATATACAAGTTGTTTTTAATTAGAACAAGCAAAGTAACTTATTTATATTTGGACTGATGCCCTAATATTTGTGATCGCAACGTTTCTGCTATTGTGCTTTCAGGCTTCTTCAGGTGTCTGTCAATCCAAGTAGCCTGCAGGTAATTTCAAATTGAACCCATTTATTTAATCTGCAGAGAGAGATTCTTTTCATTCTAGTGTTGGATATCTTGTTTTTTTCTTATTTAGTACTGTTCAATTATTGTTTGCCTTGTTTCCACTAAATCAGCACTACCTGGCCTAGGGATTGACTCACAATTACTGTCACCAAATTCTTGAACCAATGCTTTAATACACTAGGCTCTTGTTCCAAGAGTCCAATGCCTATTTTGCATAGTACAGTCTGAGATGCAGTGGAAACCGGGCAAACAATAACTGAGCAGGACTATATAAGAATAAAATGAAATATCCTTAGGCGTGGAGAGCAGAACAAGAAAAATCTATTTTTTTCTGAATTTCATTATTTGCACTATTTTGTATTCGACCTATTGTCTGCATCTTTGTTGTTGATATCACAACATTTCGGCTGTTGTGCCCTCTGGCTTTCCTCAGGGATATATCAATCTGTGTAATCTACAAGGAGCATCTGAATGTAAATAAGAAAAGTATATACTCTTGTAGATTAGATAAAAGGTTCAGTTCAAAATTATTTGAAAGTCACTCAGATTGACAGACACCTGTAGAAGGTGGGAGAGCAATGGCTGAAATGACATAACAACATCAACAAAGATAAGGAAATTAGACAGAATGCAAATAATGATAACTCGTCATCCAAGAATTGACAGAAATGATGCAATGTTATTTCCCATCCTGTAATTATTGTCACTATATTGAGTTGATTAATATTACTGATGCAAAAACTTGTGATTAATTTTGTAATTTTACACGATCTTTATTAAATCATAATCAAAGTTCATAATTGTTGTAACCTAGAGAAGGTTACTGAATAAAATAATCAAATGAAGGTTGGTAATGAACAATAATACTTAGGACAAGAACAACACATATAAGATTCGCCAGATGCGCGTAGAAGTGAGTCAAGTGAGTTCCACAACGAATCTCCAACTCTAGACCAACATACAGCATTTACTACTGTATTTATGTGAATGGGGACATACCCATTATCATCCATAGGTAAGCTACAACAATAATTCAGTCTAACATAATTGTTTTTAGAAAAATCTATGTATATTTGGTAGTGTTTTGTGTGAAAAAAAAATAAAGTTTTGATAGTGGCATCTTTATAATTTGAAAGAGAAAGAATAATATATGAAACCTTATGAAGAGACTTGAATATGTTTTTTCTTAATTAAAAACTTTCATGAATTTTTAAAAATACCAAATGCTAAGAAATCTGGATATCTTAAGTATTACACTAATACTTCTGCTATTAGAAGTCAATAACAATTGCAATTGTGTCAAATTCCATCCGTCTCAGCATACAAATATTTGATGTAAATGAACTGAAATGCATCAAGAAATGTTTATACGTTTATAGATGCTTTATTATTCACAACTACTTTCCTGTTCCAGAGTCTCAATGACTTCCAAAATTATTGTCTAGATATATTCGTGTTATTTTTCTTTTTACTTTTAGCATTTTTTAAATTGATTGATTTGTTTTTTATGGCTTATCAACACTTTCTGGTTATTTAAAGCCAGAAAATCAATTTAGCTTGTAAAAATTTTTTGAGATAATAATGATTTACTGATACAAGCCCTACTATTCAACCCATAGCTGGGAGGAGAAGAGATGGATTCATACCTTTCCCAAGGGTATTTACGCCTAAGTGAATATAAACCTGACTGTAATTTGAACTCAGTTCTCAGCTTTCCAATTCCAGGCGGTTATCCATTACACCACCTGCACATCTAAGCTTACAGCACCTGGTACTCACAAGCAATCACCAAACTAGGTACTGACCATGCTCGACATTGCTTAATTTTGGTAATCATACAAGAAACAGTGCTTCAATGTGATATAGCTGTAAGCTGCAATTTTTCCTTTTTTTATAAACCATCCCATGACCCCCAGAAATTTACTTGTGACCCTAATCTGAGTC
The DNA here is from genome assembly GCA_963932145.1 of Acanthosepion lycidas. Taxonomy (NCBI): domain Eukaryota; kingdom Metazoa; phylum Mollusca; class Cephalopoda; order Sepiida; family Sepiidae; genus Acanthosepion; species Acanthosepion lycidas. Next base: position 93,306,942 of record OZ010599.1, read on the forward strand.
ATGGGCATTGGTTTAGGAATCACTAATATAAAGTAATACTCTTTAGCCTCCCATGATCATAATTTTGTCCTGGGATGGAGAGAGAAGATAAGGGAGTTTAGATTTAAGATTGTCATTTAACTCTTTTAAAGGATCTTCCTGAAAATAGATTAGAAAATGCTTACATATTCCTGCCCTTCAAGTTCTTGCAACAACTTCAATATATGCTTTTGCCAGCCAAGTTGATTTACCAGATGCTCCAAACTGTTTGTCAAGTCGCCTGCATGCACACAAAATATAAAATTAATAGATGAACAGAAACAGTTTAAGAGAAAAAAAAATGAGATACTGAAAACAGAAAAGGAGATCATTCAAAATCTTTTGGGATTGTAATCTGTTAAAATCGGAAAAATGAAAAACATGTAAATATTCTTAGGTTCTTTGGTGACATGAAAAACATACAAAAACAATAACAAAGCCCAATAACAAATAAAAATGTTAGTGAATCTGAATTTTAACAAGTGTCAAAACTAAAACCCTTATTTCACAGACAAAATGTTGCTAGACTCTCACTGCTCTATTACTACTATGGTAGATGTTCAGAGGAGTTACATCCCTTAATTACACTAGCTCAGACCTTCACATTTAGGACCCACCATGTCATATTTATGGTAGCTAATATTTTCTTTGTATTCCTTTGATAAGGAGCAAGTTCCAGCCATACAGCTTCTTCCTCAGAACTGTTGCTTTGTGAGGATGCTTCCTTGACAACTATAATCTTGGTCTCTTTAAGTCCAAGTTAAACTGATATCTATCTGACACGTCCTTATAATATGTATTTCTTACTTCCCCCACACTTACAAGAATCTCATTCAGTAACCATGAGTGGCTTCTGGACCTTGTATTAGCTGAACTATCAGTAAAAAAAAAAAAAAAAAAAAGGAAAAAAGAAAACAACAACAAACAAAATAAATATTGCCGAATAAATGAAATTATGAAACTGAATTCAAGTTAGGCTAAAAAAAAAAAAAAAGAAAAAAAAAAATTATTATATATAATCAAAATAATAAAATAATTCACTTAGTTTATCTGGACTTCTAGTTTCATGGATACCTTTGTATGTTCACTCTTTGGTGGATTTCTTAGTAAAATCCAAGTTATTTATGTACAGATCCAATTTCTTTTTAGAAAAAAATTAAAAAATTATAAAATATTTTAATTATATATATCAAGCCATTACCACTTTAAACAAGTCACTGTGTGGGTAGTTGAAATGCTTACTCATTCTGATTTTTATTAAGACCATAAAAAGCTTTTGTTACCCAAAAGTCTGCAAGTGATGCAGTAATATCAGTGAGGACAGTTAGAGCCAATGGTTGTTCTGCACAAAAACTATCGGCAATTGTGCTGTTAATATCTTCTGCTCAGTGACAAAGCAGGTCTATTTAGACGAAGTACTGTTTTCGCTTAATTGGGTGGGGTCAACAAAAGGAGTCCTAGAAATTGCATAAAAAAAAAAAAAAAAAATCATCTTACTGCAGTCAACTATCTACTATACTCAAAACACTAACACAAATAAAGACAAAAAGATTCCATTAAATTTAGGTTCTTGGAATGTAAAGACCCTTCAGGAAAGTGCTAACTCATTAGAAAGGAAAATGGCCCTTGTAACAAAGGTACTAAATAAATACAATATAGACATAGCAGCATTAAGTGAAATTCGACTTCCTGATTATCGACAGCTTGAGGAAAAAGGGGAAGGTTATACATTTTTCTAGTCAGGGAAGATGGAAGATGCAAACTACTCTTTTGATATTGGATACACTGAGCTCTTTACTGCAAGTGGTGAGTGATCATTTGATGACATTAAAATTTGATCTTGCTGATGCTGTTACTCTAACTTTAAACAGTTGCTATGTTCCAACCACAAATTCTGAAGAATCAGAGATAACCAACTTTTGTGAGAAAGATTATAAGAACTGTAGGCTATCATTATAAACTTTTGATGTTGGCAGACTTCAATGCTAGAGTTGAATCAGGTTATGAGTCTTAGAGAAACACCCTTGGTTCGTATGACATAGGTGAAATAAATAGCAATAGATTTTGCTTTCTCTTTTTTTGCAATGAATTTCGCCTACTTATAATCGACGCTATGTTTCAACAACCCAACAGGTTCAAAACCATTTGGATTCACCCATGGTCAAAAGAATGGTATTTGAGTGATTACAATCATGGTGTTCTTTACATCAAGCCAAGTCATAGTGCAACTCAGTCAGAAATCTCAAATCTTGTTCCACTGGGTACAAAGATTTTTAGTTTTGGTTTGGGTTTGTGGCAGTTCAATGCTATTGTTAAACTAAGATTATTTTGTTTTTACATTTGGAATAATTTTAGCTTTTTTAACTGAAGTGCAAGATTTATTTATTTCCTTCAGACTGGTGATATTATTTTAGGTTTCCATTGCCTAATATGATATGTTTCCATTGGTGATATTATTTTAGGTTTCCATTGCCTAATATGATATGTTTCCATTGGTGATATTATTTTAGGTTTCCATTGGTGATATTATTTTAGGTTTCCATTGGTGATATTATTTTAGGTTTCCATTGGTGATATTATTTTAGGTTTCCATTGGTGATATTATTTTAGGTTTCCATTGCCTAATATGATATGTTTCCATTGGTGATATTATTTTAGGTTTCCATTGCCTAATATGATATGTTTCCATTGGTGATATTATTTTAGGTTTCCATTGCCTAATATGATATGTTTCCATTGGTGATATTATTTTAGGTTTCCATTGGTGATATTATTTTAGGTTTCCATTGGTGATATTATTTTAGGTTTCCATTGGTGATATTATTTTAGGTTTCCATTGGTGATATTATTTTAGGTTTCCATTGGTGATATTATTTTAGGTTTCCATTGCCTAATATGATATGTTTCCATTGGTGATATTATTTTAGGTTTCCATTGCCTAATATGATATGTTTCCATTGGTGATATTATTTTAGGTTTCCATTGCCTAATATGATATGTTTCCATTGGTGATATTATTTTAGGTTTCCATTGCCTAATATGATATGTTTCCATTGGTGATATTATTTTAGGTTTCCATTTCCCTCACAAAAAAAATTATGCAAAATTCACTAAAGAAACAAGTTGGTCTTGTTATTCAATCTTTCTTTTTTCTTCTATAATAAAAAAAAGTAAATCTATGATAAAATAAGTCAGTATAAAAACAGTTACTTTATTTCTAAAATAAAAATTTTACTTTCATGTTTATTTTGTTTCATGTCATATTCATTTATTCCAGAATTCATAGTTTTGATATGGCTTTTTGCTTCATTAAAACTGTTTTAACATGGATAATTAATTAAAAGATTAAAATACCAATAGCATTTTCTACACCGGGTGGGAAGTAATGGATCTGAAGAGCCACCAAAATATATGATAACTATAATAAGACCTTAGAAAAGAAAAAATATTCCAATATAAAGAGGATTAACTTTTCAAACCAAATTAATTATGCTCCTAATCTATTCTTATTTTCTCTGAATTTCTACAGCAGCTAATTTCCACAAACCCCAACCAAAACTAAAAGTTTTCAATCCCAGTAGAATGATGATAGGCCTTCAGTTCTAGCTGTAAGTTGCACTATGACTTGGCCTGAAGTAAAGAATACCAGGCCTATAACTAAAAAGTGCTATTGACACAACAGTCATCATACTCCATCCATAGCACATACTGGTTATCTGATCATTGTCTGTTGCACTGTAATTACTATTTCAAATTCGGGCTAGGCATTTCTGAACCATGTTTGATTTCTTGCTGCTGAAAGAAAAGCTAGGTTGTCCCGACTACTTAATGTGCAGCTTGAAAGATTTGAAATTTCAAAGAACATTGAAGAATTGTGAAGAAATCTCAAGAAAGCAACATATTCCACTTCTCTTGAAGTTGTTGGTTTTCCAAACAATAAGCATCAAGATTGGTTTGATGAAAACAGTACAGGTATAGTCACAGGTTGAAAAATTATGTTCTACTTATAAGGTATGGATTACAAGCAAAACAAAATCAGCAGTAGAAGAAACTATATTTAGGCTGTAAACAAACTGTTCAATGGCCTTAAAGGAACTGAAAGAAGAGTGGTGGTCATCAAAAGCTGCTGCCAGTAGAAAGCATACAAAAGCCTTTTACAAAAGATATAAAACATGTTTATGGCTCCCAGCAATGTGAATCCTCACCAATATTTGCATCAAACAGAATTACTTTACTGATAAAAGTGATATTTTTAATTGCTGGAAAGAACACTTTGAAGATGTTTATATATACAAGGTGTGTCCACCAAAAATACACTTTTTGACTTCCATTAACTTGCTGAATTTTTTTTTTTTTCAGATCAATGAATTTTATTTCATTTAATATTTAAATTAAACCATCAATCTTCTTCGTAAGTCAATAAACATTAATATTTTTTTTAATTTAACCACTAATCTTGTTTATGAATCAATAAGACTGACAAAAGATCCGTCAACAAATTTATAACATAAAACAATGCCGACACAGGTTCCTTGAAAAATGATAAAATCTTTGGAGATTACCAACCAGGATACCTATATGGAAACATTAAAATACATAAATCTGGATATCCACTACAACCCATCACTTCACAGACCCTAACACCTATTGTACTTTATCAGTCGTCTTTAATGAAACATGTATATAAGAGAGATTATTGCCCAAATACACTACACACACACACACATATATATATATATATATATATATATATATATATATATATATATATATATATATATATATATATATGCCCTCTTCCCTCATAAGTATAGCAAATTCTGTCAGTGTATTGATTTTTGAGACATTATGTCCACCTTGGTGAGAGAAAAAAAAATGTACTGTTTAAGAAATGGAAACTCAAATACCTTCATGGAAGTTTTATCCCTGAAACATTCAACCATAAGATTGTTTACCCCTCAACATAGTGAATAAACATTCTTGGTTAGATTTGTAATTTTCAGTCATTGGTCGCATTGCTTTATCACAATTAATTCAAACTGTATAAATTGAAGGCTGGAGGGCACAATGGCTGAAATGTTGTGATAATGACAACAAAAATGAAGATAATAGTCTGCATGTAAATAGTATAAATAAAGATAACTCCTCATACCAGAAATTCAGACAGAAGGCAATAATTACAGTTGATGAATTCCAATGAGCAATCAGCCTGAGGCCTCATAGCACATAAGGTAATCAAATTGTTCCACAGGATAGGTGATTGTCTCCCTGTCCAACATCCATACTTTGAGGAGGGGGTTTGTTCTCTGTCAGGGATTTCCTTGCCTCAGCTTATATATTCCCAAACTAACAAGTTACATCTTGGTTTGGGAATTCAGAGTTGTCCTTTTCTTAGACTGGTTACCACCTAAGGCTGAAGGGCCCAGTTTGCCCTACTATTTAACCTATAGCGGGGGGGATGTAGAGAAAAGATGGATTCATACTTTTCCCCACAGATATTTACGTGAAAATGAATGCAATGAATTTTGAATTCAAACTTGGCTTGCTGATTTCGCATTCTGAGTCGTTAACCCTTAAACCATCTGCATATCCAAAGAATTCAAATAAACACAGATAATTCTCCTTCTGCTCTAGCTATTTTATAGATTAACCATGGATTGTTGGACAGAGAAAACTGCTTTCTCATTATTTTTATTTAATAACAGATAAAAAAACAATAATCTGTAGATGATACATGCCTTTGATAGTAAAGTCTGTAGATCGTTTTGGCCGTTTGAAAGGACCCACTGGTTCCATATTGAAAAGAATTCGAGGAATCTGAGGACGTGCACAATTGATGATACCAGCAAATGGTTGCACCTGCCAAAGCACAAACAGAAAGCAAAATTATGTTATCAGGTATGTTTTATTTTGGCTTGGTTTAGCAGCATATCAAGACCTCTATGGGTTATTTAATGTTGAAAGCTAAATATTTTGAACACAATTTTATAGCTTCAAATAAATATTTTTAATGCAATTGTATGCCTTCAATTGCAGATAAAATGTATTATTGTCCGTGCATTATTGGTCTTTTTTTTCTCTTTTTTTTTTTTTTTTAAATATATAAATGTGTATTGCTGTTATTTTTACTATTAAAAGATGTTTTTATACTTTCATAGTGTTTTTGTTTGCAGGGTTCACTATTTGCCCATAGCTGGGACCCTAACAGGTGCTACCACCCTGTGTTAGGGCAGACCTGGGAACAGTAGCAATTAAGAGGTGGTTCCATCTCCTCAAAACCTTCTGATCAGAGGCCATGCTGTCAGATGTAGTTTATCATCATACCCAGGACTATCAAGTATGACTTGATATTTGTAAGAAATGATATAATAATATCATCTTAAATTTCTTTCATTTAAGACATTGCCAGCTACTAAATAGTTAACCTGTACCATAAAAAAAAATGACCATAATATTTTGGTGATTTTGTAAATTGTATTGGTTATATTTCCTGCATGATTTTATTTCTATAATTAACTGCTGCACATACAAATGAATTCTACTTTTCAAATCATTATCCAAAGAAAGCTAGCAGATGGCTTTGAGATATTTAAATATTCACTATTTTACCGGCATTGCCAAAAAAATGGCAGCCATATTTAAGTAATTTTGCAATTATATTGATTATATTTTCTGTACTAGTAATCTGAAATATTTTATCTCTGCAATTAACTATTGTCATACACAAGAAAGAATACTGTTTAAAATAATTCAAAGTCAAAGATATAACCACCCACCAAAGCTAAGGCAAAACATTTACATAAGATTATAAATATCCACTATACAACAGTATTCTGTAATTGTGGTCATTATATTTTCTACAAGATTAATGTAGAATTATTTAAAGAATTAAATCTGTTGTCGTATGTAAAAAAAAAAAAAATATTTTATTTTTTAAATCATTACAAGTCAAGGAAATCCAAAGAAGGTGAACACAAAACTTTTATAAATGATTTTGAATACAATATAGTTTACCTGTACCATAAAAAAAAAAAAAAAAATGATAGAAGTAATTTTTAAACAGCATTGATTACATCTTCTGTGTGAGTAATTTAAGATTTTTAACTATAAAATTAACTGTACTTTTGCATGTAAGAAATAATACTGCATTTGAAATAATTAAAAATAAAAAATATCCAAAAATACAATTTTTAAAATATGATTATAAATAGTCACTCTATGATGGTCATATTTAATTCGTTTTGCAATTGCACTGGTTATATTTTCTGCGTGAGTCATCTAGAATTTTTATCTATAAAATTAACTGTAATTTTATATGTTAGAAAGAATATTATGTACAAATTAATTAAAAGTAGAAAAAATATCCCCAAAAATCTAACATGAAACTTTTAAAATACGATTATAAATACTCACCATATGATGGCCATATTTAATTCATTTTACATTGGTTATATTTTTTGCATGAGTAATCTATAATTTTTATCTATACAATTAACTCTACTGTTTCATGTAAGTAAAATTTTTGTCATCAAAAATAAAAGATATCCAAAGAAAACTAACAAAATATAAATGATTATAAATATTCACTAATTAGCTGATATAATCAGAAAACAATGACTATGTTCAAGTAATTTAGCATTTGCAGTAATCTAGGATGTTTATCTAGAAAATTAACTCTACTGTTGCATGTAAGGAATTTTACTTTTTAAATCATTAAAAACATCCAAAGAATACTGACAAGAATCTTTTCTATATGATTTTAATACTCTCTATATTTTTAACATGAAAAGATATTGAGCAAAAACGATTTATATACTACCAGGAATAATCAATGAATCCTAGATACCATTGAGCATCTAAAAATATATATAAAGAGAACAGATTAATTAAACAGTTCATTGGCCTTGATTTTAGTTTTGAATTCTTTATCTCTGCTTTATTGAATCTCAATACATTGTTTCAAGACTTTTGTTTCATTGCATTTCACTATTAAAACTTTCTAACAATTGCCGTTATGTTTGATCGTTTGGGTACACTAACGTAATAGTCACCAATTGCAAAATGGTACATTTTAGTAATAAGGCCTTTGCTAATCAGCAGTTCGCTTGTACAAGGGTATTTCTTTACTTTATTATTTCAACACAAAATAGCAATATTGTTTTGAAAATCAGATACCCTTAACCTTTAAAAAGGACATAATGGTCTAAGCTTAGAAAGATATTTTGACCAATAAAAATTAAATATAAATGCTGTCTCTAGTTTAGTTAATTCTTCTTCTTCTATCTGCTACATCCCTTCAGGATATAGGCGATCATGACTCTCCACAACTTCCTATCTGAGGTGGCTCTTACCAGTTTTTCTCCCTTTACTAAGTCTCCCCCACTTCTGTCATCCATTTGCACAAGCTTGTCAGGTAAATGGCTTGCTGCCTTCCCTATCTCTCTTACTCTCAATATGCTGTGTGAGGGTCAAGTTTTCCAAACCTTCCTTCCTCAAAAAATCATAATGAATAGTTGTAATGTTAGTCTTTCTATATTAATTATCATCAAGAATATTTCCATAAATTTTTTTTTTAATGATTTTTGCCATTTTTAAAAATTAGATAAAATTTCTAAAAATTACAAAGATCAATATTTTTCAAATTAAAAAGTAGAATTTAAGTATAAAAAGAAAGTAACATAAAATTAAAGAGTTAACTTCAACAGACGGAAATGACATCTTTAAAACACATCTTTGCTAACAAAGGGCAAATAACTCTTGCTATACCAATAAATATGGTAAATGCTTCTTTAACAGAATCAATTGTCAAAATAAGAGAGAAATAGATACTAATAAAGTTTGACTGCCACATCAAGTGATTTAAACTTGTGAAGAATGATTTAAAAAGGGAAATTAGCTCTTTTTGATATTAGCTTCAAATGGTTGATTTGATGAGCCATAATAATATTTTAGGACTTGGTTGAGATTTTGAAATGGATGGTTGTCTTCTATTTCCATTTTTTCAAGCACATTGAAAAGGATTATTTTAATATATTTTGGGATATCTGGCAAGGTGGTTCTTGCCTCTTTGTAGATGTCTTTTTTTGGGTCATTGAAAAGGAAGCTCCTTCAGTCAAGGCAGGGACCAGATTGGAGATGTTGGTGATTTGTTTGCAGGACTTTGGTTTGATAGGTGATTTTTGGGTGCTGTGAGAGGGAGATCTTTGTTGATAAGGTGTTGGTGACATGTTTGTTTCTTTGAAATTGTGGCTTTGGATTTTTGATGGGTATGGTATGGTCTTGTGGGGGGTTGTAAGTGCAAAGTATCCTCCTCGGTGGTTTGTTATATGCCCAAGTTTTCTTCAATAAACTGCATTGCCTGTGCTCCCCATCCACCTTGGAGGCAAATGAAAACCATTGCCTTGACATGATAGGGATACAAAAAGTAAAAAAGATAATTACCTGAAGAGATGTTCCCATGATGAGTACAAGATCAGCTTGGCTCATGTCTTTATGGTATTGATAGAAATTTTCAGGCAAATCTTCTCCAAAGAAAACAATATCTGGTTTCACTGTGCCCTGAAAATTTGAAACATAATTTACAATTAACAAAAGATTCTACCTCCTTTATGCTTCAAAATTACATACATTACATATAACATGGACACATATTAATATACATTCTAGTATTGCTGGTAAAGACAAAATAATGTCAGTATTCTTGATCATATTAGATACTATATTTGATGGCACTCCCCAAATACAATATATATATATATATATATATATATATATATATAAAAAATCCAAGTAGGTCTGTAATTTTGTAATTTTGGTCTGATGACTCAGGTATTAAAAACTTACCCGCTGAAATAAATTTATTACCGGATTTTTCGAGATGTGTTAAGTTTTTTTTCCTTTGAGAATGAGAATATATATATTTATTTGAGTGGGGGGATGAGAAGCTATCATTATTTACACTATTTATATTTGGACTATTATCCTCATCTTTGTTGCTGCTATCACAATGTTTTTGCTATTGTGCTCTCCAAACTTCCTTAGGTGAATATTGATCTGGGTAACCTACAGGGAATTCTGAACTGAACCCTTTATTTAATCTATGATATACACCAGAAGGAGGCCGAAAAGCACAACAGTCGAAATGTGATAACAAAGATAAGGACAATAATCCGAATATATATATATATATATATATATATATATATATATATATATATATAGTGTATTTACAGATTCTTGATAAAATACAAAGGAGAATGAGCAAATAGATTGATATACACCTGATGAAAGCCAGAGGGAACAATCAATTTTAAAAAAAAAAAAGTTTAGAATCTGGATCCCTGGAGACCAGCTATATGCTAAAGTCATTTGAGAAAAGAAACAGACAAAAGATAATACTGCCCATCCATATGACTAGGTTAATGAAAATAGCAAAGAGAAAGGCTTTTTGGCAAACTTGGATCTTCATGCTTGGGGGAAAAAAAAAAAAAAAAAAAAAAAAAAAAAACACTGTGCCAAAAGGACATTTTTTTTCCCCCTTGAAAATGGTATTATTTTAACTATCTCCATTCCTTGGTAATGTTTATTATTTTAAAAGCAACAATGATTAGAATTGGAATAAAATTTTTGCATATGTTGAAAGTGAATTTATACATTTTTTTTATTCTTACAATAAAAATATCAAACACTATTTATTAATTAGATTGTTTATTTACAAGAATAATTTTATATTTACAATGTTCCAAAAACTAATACAATTAAAACTAATGCTATGCAATATTTATCATTTACCAATTTATAAAGAAATAAATATGAAAATTTTTTATTCATAGCTTTATAAATATTTACTAAATTATTAAAATATGTGAACAAACTATAAGTAAATCTTTATTATTTACTATTTTATAAAGTCCGAATCAATTGGGAATTTGCCAATGGTTTGCCAATAATAAATGTAAATAAACAATCTAATAAATAGTCTGTTATTTTTGTTGTAAATTCTCAAAAACAAAGAAAATGTATAAATTCACTTTCATATTTTTGGGTTTTATTTCAATTCTAATTATTGCTTTTTAAAACAATGAACACTGCTGAGGGAGGGAAAAATTATTCAAATAGAAAGGTCAAGGAAAAATTATTCAAATAGAAAGGTCAAGGAAAAAAAATGTCCTTTTGACACTCCGTTTTTATACAGGCATGAAGGTTTAAATTTGCCAATTTTTTTTTTTTCTCTACCAGTTCTGAAATAAAGTGGTCTTTTTTTTCCAAGTAAATTACAGTTCTTATTGAACTGTAGCTTATAATAATGGCTGGCTGCTCATAAGTATGTCTGCTAGGGTAGCTGTTGCAGATGCCTGCTCAGGTACATTTTAATGTTTGTTCAACACCCACACAGTCTGCTTGTGCTTTATACTGCTGAGCAGACCTTAGTTTCAGTTTCTGTGGGAGAGTGAATTGTCTGGCGTGATTAATAATTTGAATACAGCCAGTATGCTCAAGCTTTTATCACAATGATGTTTGACTTAGTTCTGGTACAATAATCAACAAACAATTCCGTCTACTCAATTTCACCTGCAAGCCTTGGGTCAACCTGTGGGACTGTTTCCAAGGCACTTCCCAACATGCTGCACACAGTGATCATCTTCCCAGTCACCTCCCTGACAAATTGACCATCATGAAATTTGAATCTGGGTCTCATGGTCAGAATACTAACATTCTAACCACATAGCATCACACCCACAACTAGTGATAGGATGATTAAATGGAATTAGAATGGAAAAAAACTGGAACTTTTTGGAATATCAAAATTTTTAACCTAATTTCTGATTCCAAAAACGATTCTTTTGATTTTTTTTTTTTTTGTTTAAAACTGAATTTTCCATTCATGGTACTAAATGATAAAAAATATAAATATTTATTGATTTTAAACTACCAGTAAAACTAAAATCTATACATCATAATAACACCTATGTATGATGTAAATTTTCTTTTTTCTGTGTAAAAAAAAAAAAAAAAAAAAAAAAAAAAAAAAAAGTGCAAGTTTCTACTCACTTTTCAAACTTTCTATAAGTTTGCAAGTTTAAAATCTGTTTCAGTTCAAAATAAAATTTTTATTTTTAATTACTTTTAAAACATTGTTAACTCACCTATTTAATATTATAAATTGTTAATTTAATAATTATAGTTCCTGAAAAAAAGTTTTTCACACAAAAGTTTCTATTAAAAAACCTAAAACTTAATTCCCATCAAAAATTGTATTTAATTTAATAGAAATTTCCTGTGTCCAATTATTAAGGCATTTAAAATATTTTGAACTTTTTTTCTTATTTACTCCTCCCTGGAGCCAAACAAGATGTAAATTTTATAAGTAGAAGTGTATAAAAAAAAAGTGAAAAGCCGAGTATTTTTATCCCATTTTTATCTGGCATGATTGCACTATAGCTGTTTTTTGACTTTTAACAGGATTTGTTTTAATATTTTTAGAAATAAAACTCATAAAATTTCATTTTCTAATAATCTAATAAATAACTGGGGGGGAAAAAAAAAAAAAAAAAAAAAAAAAAAAAAGATCTCATGCAAAAGATACACATTTATAATTGTTCTCATCCTTCTGAAGATTTTAATCATTTTTAATTTTATTTTTATTTAAATTCTTTGGAACATTTAAATCTCATACCTTAAAATGATCAAGTTGGATATCAGCATTATTTAGCTTTGAACTTCCTAATAATTTTTTTTTTTTTAAATTTATTGTAATGTTTGCTAAAATTGCTTATATCTCTTTAAAAAATTATCAAGTGATATGTTTTTACTATGTTGTTGCACTTTTAGTCTTTTTTTTTTTTTAACAAAAATAAAATACTTCTTGATTCTTTTTAGAAATTATTAAATTTTTTAGTTGTGAGAAATTTATTTTAGACAGTAAAACTTTATAGTGATTAAATATTTTCAGACCCCAATTATAGCAAGTTTATCCAATGCCAAGCAGAAAAGTGTAGTTTGGAAGTTTTTTTTTAAAGATTTCTGATAACCAAAATAAAGCAACATGTCAACTGTAGCTAGGTACTTTAAATGATTTATGTAAAGAAATTGTTCTCTTTATTTTTTAAACTCTTACACAATTTTTTAAATAAAAAAAAATTTATCTTTATTTCTGTAGTGGACACAGGCTGTCACTCTCCCCTCGGTGTAAGCGACATAAGATTGCCTGTGCTGTGCACAGGAAACTCAATCTGTGAGGACTAGGTGATGTCTCATTGTGACTGAAAAACCTGTGTAGTGATCTCGCTAGACACTATAAAAAGGCAGCCTTTGTTAACACCAAGTGAATTTCAATAACTCAGCTACATATACTTACAATTTCATAAGCTTTTGTATTCATTTTTCTATTAGATATTTTATTAATAAATGTACTTTGTTCATTAACTTTCCAAAACCAACTGTAGGACCTGAAAATAATGAATTTTAATCATTGTAGGTATTGGAATTGTAAATTTAGAACAGTATTGGGAATTGCTAAAAAAAAATTTGGTAAAAATATTGGAATCGTCCCATCACTACCCACAACCAAACATTTATAACACAACATATAGCATACAAATTTTCTTTGATCTTTTAGACTGTCAAAGTGTCATGCTAAGCAAAATAATTTCTTTTAAAGCAACAACAGCACCCAACTCCTCTCCAAGTAACATTAAGTAGTTGTACAAGCTAACATATAAGATTATTTTTTAAACATAAAATATGCATCCATCTCATGATGTTATGCATTAGATTGTTGGAGTGCCATACTGAGTAATTTACCCTCATAGCATATTTTATAGCAATGGCGGGCTGCTGGGCAGTGCCCATCTCCTCTCCAAGCATCATGTAACAGGTTGATAAAGGGTTATATGGTACTAGCAGCATGGAATGATTCCTCATTGCCCAACAATGTAAGAAGTGAAATTTCATCTGGTGTGATCAACAGTTTGAATAAACCCTTGGTCACAATGACTTGTGACTTTGTGCTAGCATAACCATCTGTAAACACTTATGAACCCAATTTCACTCACAAACTTGGGTCAATCCATGGTATGGTTTTCAGTGATGCTCCACACTAGGATCACAAGAATTCACCTGACAAATCAAACATAGAGAGATTTGAACATAGGTCTCACGGTTGGAAAGCCATTGTTCTAACCACTCAGCCGCATGCCCACTGTAGTTTCTGACGATTAGTTTAATGTGGTAACCAATGAAAGAATGGGAATGAAAATAACACCAAGTATTACTCACCTTGCAATCACGGCAGACAGGGATTTCATCTTTGAATATTGCAGACTGAAAATGAAAAATTACATGAAAGTGAAAAGATTTTCCAAATATATAAAAAGAGCAAAGTATACTGAATTATAATTATGCTTTATAACAAGATTCATTAAGCATTTAGTGAGGAATAACCTTACTAGCAATAGTATACGAGATAAGCCCTTTAACCATGACTCTGTAGATTTGAAAACAAACAAACATTTTGTAAGGCTGCAAAGTATCAAGTATTAAGTTGTTACATATATTCATTCATTTTTTCTGATGTTCTGTAAATGATCTTGAAGAATAGTCTTTTGTAGTATTTTTTGCTTCTTAGTAATTCTGGTCATACTGTGAAACTGTTTTCTAATGTTATTGAAATTTTATTTCAGCTTAGACATCCTTTTGAGATGGAATGCCAAGTAGGCAAAAATGAACACGATCAACATCTTCTCTTTGCTTTTAATTAAGGTCAAAAAGCTCCTCAGGACATCTGTGTTGTGTACAGAGATGAAATGCTAACCCATTATTTTGAACAAATGAATAGGCACAAAGAGGCAATTTAGTTGAAAAAACCTGACCAGTGATAGTGTGATTATTGAACATGACAATGCTTACTCCCATGTAATTAAAGAACTTAGTTGGGAAGTTCTGCCACACCCAGCATATTCTCCTGATTTAGACTATCACCTTTTTTGGTAACTTTATGACAATTTGAGGGTTGTTTCATTCAACAACAACGTGGAGGGTGAAACACAGCTTGATGAATTTTCCAAGTCAAAAACTAGTGATTTCTATTGAACAGTTACTGGATCGTTGGCAAGAGGTCGTAAACAATGAAAGGGAATATATAGTTGAAGGATTTATCAGAACTATTAATAAATTACAAGTATTAAAATAAATGATAAAAAGGAATTAATTTACATAACAACCGAATAGAAAAATTATTCTGGGTTATTTATTTACACTATCTTAAAACATTACAGTGAATTGGTGAAACCATAAAACCTTACTTATTCTATATGTTCGGTAGCTGAGGATGCCAAAATCAAGCTGGTACAAAAATTTCACTATCTGGGTAGTGTAGTAAAAGATGACAGAAAGTGGGGTACATAAATCCAAAGTCACACAGGAATAGCATAAGATGCCTTCAAGAAACTAAGTAAAATATTAAAACTTGGGAAAATATCATCAGAAACAACGAAAATATATAATATCTAATCTCCTGACTGCAGGACAATTAACAGATGAGGACGAGGTTTGAAGCCACAGAGATGAGGACGAGGATTGAAGCCACAGAGATGAGGACGAGGATTGAAGCCACAAAGATGAGGACGAGGATTGAAGCCTCAGAGATGAAGACGAGGCTTGAAGCAACAGAGATGAAGTAATGTTAAGGAAAATAGGAACTACAAGGACAGTGATAGAAAGAGTTGAAATTTTTGGGGGCAATGAGGAAAGAGGGCTTGGAGAATTTAACATGAACAGGGCATATTGAAGGCAAAAGAAACAGTGGGAAACAGACAGTAACTGACTTGTGTTTGTGTGAATGGACAGCAGAACAGGGGAAAAATATATGGTGAAAGGTCAATAGTTATTTAAAACAACAAAAGACAGGAAGTTGTGATTGACTGATTGATTTGTTTGTTTTTTAATGGCTTATCAACCATAGGTAGGTTATTTAAAGCCAGACAATATTTTTAGATTGTAAGAATTTTGGGGGTAGATAATTATACAAGTCCTACTAGTTAATGCACAGATGGGGGGTGGGGCAGAAGAGGTGGACTGAAGGACATTTGCATATAGGTGAATATAATGAACCCAGCTGGAATTGGAAATTGGAGAACCAAAATTTTGTATATGCTAGAAAGGATTAAAAAATTTAATAAAATAAAACAATACTTTGGTCTTTCCTCTTAATAATAATATAAACATTTTGATGATAAAACTTTGTTTTCATCAAGTTTGGTGTCTTTTTCATCATGGTGGAAATACCAAATATATAGTATATTTGGACAGCAATCATTCTTTTATACATGTTTCATTGAATACAATGAGCAAGAAATATTTTGGAAGTTTTTTGTTTAATTTTTCTAGCATTCTAACTATTTTTCTTTTATGAGGACGAGAATATATATATATATATATATATATATATATATATATATACTAGCAGCATGACCCGGCGTTGCTCGTGCTTGATTCAAAAATTGTCGACTCATACAGCAATCGCTATCACTTGACTTAAAATATTTTTGCCCTTCCTTGCCTTTAAAGAAGTGCCCTTTGCCGTGCTGATGTTGCTACATGCCTTACTTCTTGCCTATCTCACACTGCAAATTTTTTCTAAGCTCTATACTAAGCATTAAATCTGTTACGAAGAAAGAACTAAACAAAATGAACACAAAATGATCAGCTTTAAAAAAGGACTTGTAACTGGAAAAACTGAATGAAAAAAGAAGGTTAACAACAAATACTTTTTCACACCCAACCCAGTTCTGCAGAATCAGAATCAGCATTGAGTTTAAGCAAGCGAATGAGGAAATTGGAGTAAAGTGCCATGCAGATTTAAATTTTTCCCACTTGTGACGAATGCAGATATCGATTTTTTTTTGCATGCTAGCATGCTAGTTAACATTCGTGTCAGTCAGCTTTTGGCTCTCATTCTGGCCAATAGAATCTTCCTGCCTATTCGTGGCAGCCAGCTATAGGCTCTCACTCTGGCCAGTACAAAATGGCCGCAAACTACATGAAAACTGCTGTAGAAGCATGAAAAAATCTATTATTTCCACTATCGATGGGAGTTTGGAAATGCAAAATCAGTCTTGGCCTTCCCACTAACTTGGAGCATGTGCATGTAAATTTTTGGTGCAAACCCGTTGAAAATTGCAGCTGTGCATTGATTACACACACACATCCTGACTTATATATATATATATATATATATATATATATATTTTCTATATAAATAATATAATATCGGCCGAAACTAGTCGAGGAATCTAAATGGAATAATAATAAAAAAAACAAAAGAATATTAATCTACAACCCAGTGTGTCTGAAGATCTTAATTTTTTAATTTTTTTTATTGTTCAAAATATATATATATATATATATATATATATATGAAAAGAGAGTTGAGAGTGAAGTCAGCACATCGATGTTAACTTCAGTCTCCACTAATATTTACACATGCTCTATCCCAGTGTGGTTAGTTCTGCACAAAACCTTCACCACTATAATCAAATCATATGTGCAGGTTGTTTGGCTGTTGGTTCCTAGGAACTGAGGTGCCTGACCCTCATACATCTTAAAAGGGTCCCCGGTAGGCGCGGGTCAACAGCCTGTGTCACTCAATGACAGGAGAGTCCATGATATTTTATATATATATATATATATATATATATATATATATATATATATATATATATATATATTTATACGCCTCTGTTTAAATGTCCATATAATCACTTTGAAGATGACTCATTTGAGCTGAAAGTTTAGATCAAAAAACAGCATAATAAAAAAAAAAATATCCAAATGTTGGACAATTTTTGTCTTTATTTTCTCTTGAAATTAAAGCAAATATATGAAGTTTAGAATGGCTCATGATCAAACATAATAGACATTTGTTGTTTGTTATATTTAACAATATATCTTTGAACAATATCTGCTGCCCTGATGCACTACACACACACACACAGAGACAGTAAGAATGTTATATAAATATAGATTTAAAAAGAAAAGTGGGTGGGATCAAGTGATTGCATTGTTTATATTGCTAGTCCACATCTGAAGCAGACCAGATTTTCATGACCTTATTCCCAGTCTCAGTATTTGACATGTTGACATAATGAAGATAAATATGACCGAGGCAATTAATGAGCCATAGCTGTGTGAACATCAGTAATTTTTGAGAACCTCTTCCTCTTTAAATTTAATGAATCCCTGGACAATAAATGTGATGGCAGCTGCAGTGAGCCTACATCCAAAAGTGGGACAAAATGAAATCTTTATTCATATTTGAATATTTTTTTTTTTTTTTTTTTCTTCTTCAATCAGTTATTTTTTCTTTTTTTTTTTTTTAACATTCTGTGTCCATTAAGAAATGTGGTTTGGAAGTTTAGGAATATTCTTCCATTAAGATTTGAACTTGTATCCTTTATCCCAAGGACTGTCTTACTGGGACACTGCTTTACTGATTAGGCTGCCAAAACTAACCCATCACTTAATTCATGAATGCTACATAAAATAGAACAAAAATAAGATGAAAGAGTAGTTAAAAATGGATAATAATAGCATAGTTTCATCTAAGAAATTCAAACAACTTAAGACTATTGCATCTACTACTGCAGCTTTTTCATTTACCATGTCACTTCTCAACATGGGCAGTCATGGCTCTCCACAACTTCATAATGACTGAAGTTAAGCAACATAAAGCCAGGTCAGTACCTAGATTGGTATCTGCTTGAGAAGACTAGGTGCTGCAAGCTTGGATGTGTGGGTGGTGTAATCGCTTTGATAAAAAAACCAATTGTTTTGGAAATCTTTGCAAGAATCAAATAATTGTTGGATTTTAATGAAATTTTCAGAACTTATTCACAAATGAATTAAATTATTTTTTTAATTTTATTTTTAGAAAATCTTGATAAATATTTTTTTTTTTTTTTTTTTTTTTTTTTTTTACATATCCATTACCCCCACTTAATTTGATGAAATTTCTTGGACATTCAGGCCAGTAAATGTTGTTAATACGTTAGTTATTAAAGTTATATATTATTATTAAAGTTATTATTCCAAGTTATTGGAACACCCTATCTATATATATATATATATATATATATATATAAAAAGAAAGAACAGTAAGATATATAATCCGGTGTTCTTATAGATTAAATTCGTAGCTTTTAGCTTCCATTTTTGAAACATGATTAGAACTGTGTAGCAAAAAAAAAAACAAAAAAACATATTTTAAATAAATCAATTTATAATATATATATATATATATATATATATATATATAAAGGGTGTTCCAATAACTTGGACTGATTTTAAATGTGATTTAAGTTTAAGTGTCTAATAATTTTTTCTTCTTCTTTCAAATTTGGTGGACATTTGGGAGATATTATTTTTCACACATAATTGCCATGACATGATCCAATAGAGAAATAAATAAATTTTCACCAATAACACCGATTTATTTTCTGTTGACTTTGATCTGTCTTAATGAAACACCCTTTTATATATATATATATATATATATATATATATATCTATGAGAGAGAGAGAAAAAGAAGGCGAGTAGACATTGGAATCAACGCTGTATAGTGACTGTCAGTTTCATACTTTAATGTGATCTTCACACCAAGTGGCTCTACCCTTTTTAGCAGGCTGCACGCACACACATATTATGAAATAGACAAAGTCCGACAATTATTTTAATTATTTTTAAACAAAGCATTTACTTAAATATTTGTCTATAAAAAGAATGTATAAACATGAAAATGTCTTAAAACACACACATATATATATCTGTGTGGTTTTAATGCATCTTTGTTTCTAGTTTCATTGGGTGTGTACCCTGCAATCTTAGTGAGATACCAAAGTCCATACTAATTTTGGTACTGCATGTACACTTCATAATTGTAAAAAAATTTGCAAAGCATCTTACATTTTATGCTAATCTCAATATTATATGATGTGCAGGTGCTGAAAAATTCTCAGCCCTACTTGAGGAGATTGCAAAATGAACTGATGCTTTTGTCATTTAGTCAAAGGGTTGGCCTGAGAATTTTTCAGCATATTCTTAAATGAAAACAAACATCAGTACAGAATTTGAAAAAAAAAAAAAAAGAAAAATGTGCAACTTTAGAAATTATAAATAAATACTTTTGCTAAAGTTTAATTTGCTACATGGTGCTAATTAAACATTGGTTCATTAAAAAAAAAAAAAAAAAAAAAAAAAAAAAAAAAGTGACGGAAAATTTAACAAAATAGAAACATACCTTAATTTCATGTCCTTTATATTTTTTGCGGCAAGTGGTACATGTAGCATGAGAGAAATTGCCATGGGACTCAACTAATTTGGACAGAGGAATCCCAGCCACTGAGTAAGTTGGGCAGAAGGAGAAAGAGGAAAAAAAAATTGAACAATAGAAATGGAAGTTCAGGATATTCAGTAATAATGTTAACAATTTTGTCCATCAACCTTAATTTTTTTTTGGTGGGGTGGGTTGGAGGCAAAATAAAGGATGAACAGTAATTTAAGGTAACATTTGTAGGTAATCAATAATTGATTAACAATATACTTGATTTTGTTAGAATACAAGATTTGTCCAGAATGTATCCAGCCATTTTGAATATTTCACAAACTAGTTCAAGGTCTTCATGTAACTTGGCAAACCAAACATCGATGGTGATTGCAGATAAGGACCTTGCAAACTGTTTTGAAGAGTTTTTTTATTTATTTATTTATTTTTTTTGTTAAATCATTTCACTCCAAGCAAGGTAATAATGCCATTAGGATGCAGAGGTTATAGGGTGTGAAAGATAAGGAGAAGACTTTAGTGAAGGGAAGTGAAAAAAAGGACAATAAAGGAACAGGATTCAAGAAGACAAGATGGTGATTAACAATACATTTGAACTTTTGAAGATGGTAGGCGACAAGGATGTAAGAAATTGGAAGGGAGTTCCACAGGCAATAAAAGAAACTGTTAGAATAGAACTGACAGTTACATCTAGAGTGTTCAACAGTAAAATGGTGAGACCTAATTACCAATCAAGTAGTATGCTTAAATTCATGCAGTTGAGGCATCAAGGAGGGAAACTCATCAGAACAATTGCCATGAACATATTTATATGAAAGACAGAGGGAAGCCATGTCATGTCAATGAGAAAGTGACTGAAGTTAAGATGCCAGGTCAGTGTTAATTAAATTACAGCACAGTGGAAAGAATAATGGGGAATAACTGTGTGAGATTATAAAGGGAGTACTTTGAAGGGGACTAAGGTGCCATAACAGAGGCAAACTACTTTTTTTTTTATTAAAATTATAATGAAGAATACTTTTTAAACACTCACCATATGTCAATAGTTCTTTTGATAATTCATGAAACATTCTCATGATAACTTTTAACAGATTTATTGTTATAGAGCATAAAAAATTGATCAGGAAAAATTAAAATTTATTTTTTGAGGATCAGAACTCTGTAAAACAGGCCAAATATCAAAAGTACTTGCTTACTTTTTTTTTTTAACAGGTTTTTACCACAAAGCTTATTTTATGTATCCATTTGAAGACTATCCAAGATGCAACTAGATGATTATTAGGGCCAAAAGTACTCATTGTTCCCATTTTTTGAGCCCATTTCATGAACACATCTTTAGACTATCTCCATTATATTATCATTTTTATATCTTTATCAATACTTTTCTGCTTCTGCTATATATTTCAGTATCTGTCTATAGTTCCACGTGCCATGTTTTAATGGATGTCAGTTATCAGTTATCTCCTGTTGATTTCCCTCTGAAAGTTCTCCACTGCTTTAACCGGGTATTGAACTCACACTCTTTGGGTCCTATTAACAGGAGATAACTGATAACTGACATTCATTAAAATATGGCATGTGGAACTAGAACAATCTATCCCAGTGAGTGAAATAAAGGGTTCAGTTTGACATTCCGACTACCTGAAGAAGGCTGGAACGTACAACGGCCGAAACGTTGTAATAAATATGGCGACACAGATGAGGACAATAGTCCGAATAATGTAAATAATGTGCTATGTATTTATAGATTCTTGATAGAATCCAATGAAGAATCTGCAACATTATCAATTATCAATCCTAAACCAACATCTTGGCTTCAGTTACTTTTCTACTGCCATAATGTAGCTTTCCTGCACCTTTTCTATGAATATTTTCATGGTAATTGTTCTGTGAGGCTTTATCTTTGATAATACCTTGACTTTACAAATTTAAGTGCAGTACTAGATTGGTAGCTAGGTCTCATTTTACAGTTGACAATGGCTAGATGTACCCATTAGTTCTTTGCTAATAGTTTCTTCTCTCACACTTCTCACTTGTGGAATTGTCTTCTGGCAGCTTGCATTTCAGTCAATTTTGATCTTAAAAATTTGAATGCAATATCAATCGTTATCTTTTGTCTTCTTAATTCCTATTCTTACATTGTTCTCCCTCCTTAATATGTTCTTTTTTTTTCTTTTTCTCATATTCTCTCAGACTCAGTAACCCCCTTGCATCTTTGTGTGGCTTTATTGCCTTGCTTGGAAAAAAAAAAAAAAAAAAAAAGAAAAAAGTTACACTTTGCATTTGGGAGCATTATTTTAAAACTGCTGAAGCTACTCCCAGAATTTGATAAGTGGAAGATAATGAAATATCTGCCCCAAACTGGTTTAAGCATTCTAATAATAGTGACTTGTCCCCTGAAACAAAGTCCAGAATTGAATGCATCATCAATTGTCAATTATGATGATTTAAAGATGTGAAAAAGAATGTGTAACATCATCAGCAGCAGCAAAAAATCTTTAAGAGCTGGAATTATTGAAAAATATAAAAACAAAAATGGAAATAATTTTGAATTTACAAAATTTTCTATCTTATGGTCCCTTATATTTGTTCCAATTGGTATTAGGGGACAAATAACATTCATGTATGACATTAGTCAAAAGCAAATTTTAATTCTTTTCAATAACAGAACCAGTGAAATACAGGAATTACTGGGCTAGAAACAAAGTTCCTGCACAACTTTTAATAAAAATATATATAAACTTGTGCGGGAACTTTGTTTCCAACCCAATACAACTAAATAATCATATTTTGGCAAACATGGACCTTCATTATTTACATTATTCAGACTATTGTCCTCATCTTTGTTGCCATATTTATTACAGCGTTTTGGCCATTGTACACTCTGGCCTTCTTCGAGTGGTTGGAATGTCGAACTTAACCCTTTATTTCACTCACTGGGATAGACTATTCTAGTTCCATATTTAATGGATGTCAGTTATCTCCTGTTAATTCCCCCTTTGAAAGTTCTCCACTGCCTTAACCGGGTATTGAACTCACCCTCCTTGGGTCCTGTTACTGGATCTAACTAATGCCTTTATCCACTGTGCCATGTGTCCTTCAGTGAAATAAATGGTTCAGTTCAACATTCCAACCACCTGAAGAAGGCCGGAGCATACAATGGCTGAAACGTAATAAATATGGTGACAAAGATGAGGACAATAGTCCGATTAATGTAAATAGTGTACATAATACCTCATCTCAGAAATATAGACAGATGGACCTTCATGCCTTAAAAAAAAGTGTTTCAAAAGGATAATTTTACCATTGACACATGGCTTACATATTTTGATAATTTTATAATTTTTTTAAAAAGATTTCTTTTCACATTTATTTCTTTTTAAAATGGTAAATAATAAATTTTTATAAAAAGCTAAATAAATTTTTATAGTCTTGTAAATAAACATTGTTAATGAAGCTAATGTAGTTAAAATAATAGTGGTGTCACATGAAAAATTGTCCTTTTGAAACACTTTTGCTGGCATCAAGGTCCATGTTTGTCATATATATATATATATATATATATATATATATATATATATAAATAAAAAATAACCTATTCTGTCTGAATATACACTTGCTGAAGGCACAACGGTCAGAAGTAACCAAGACAAAATTAAAATTATACTTACACCTCTCAAGACCATCAATATTCTGTGTGTAGAGGCGCAGTAACAAGCCATGTTCATGGAGGAGTCGCAGAAAATAATGATTATAGTTTGGACGGTATTTCACAGATGGGTACAGTTCTTTGGCAAGGGCAAAAAATGGATAAGGATCAGTATGAAAATAATCGATATCAAATATTGCTTGTGGATAAGGAATATTATACTGTTGTAGATTGTCATATAAACCACTGCCAGGAGTCCTGTGGGATAAAATAAGAAAAATTTAAAAAATAGAATTATTTGGCACTATTCAAGACTGCTCATAAAAACGTAGAGAACATTTTTTAAGAACTAATTTGTGTAATTATCTACACTATTAAAATGTGGACTATTGTCTTCATCTTTGTTGCTGTTATTGTGGTGATAACAACAACAAAGATGAGGACAATAATCTGCATGTAAATAATGATAATTCTGCATCAAAGAAATTCAGACAGAAATAATGTTTGTATATCAGCATTCTTTATACCTTAAGCAGCAAAATTTGTCAGAATCCAAAAATATTGATTTGTTATCATTTTAGGGTCTTGTTTATAATATCAATACAGTGTTAAATTGATCCCTGACTTTTACAGAGTAATTGGTCTTATAACAGCTTAGCTGTTATTTACAGATGTTAAGCTTGAAAAAATGATATCATTGATATCTGCATATTTTTTGAATTTTCTGAATTTTTTAACATTTTTTTTTGTATGGAATATTTTTGGAAGCACATACATTTGAGGTTCATAATTAAGAATAAATGGATACATAATTTTATTAATTTATGAAAATTCTTATTCTTTACTTAAAAATGTAAAGATGATGAGACAAAGTAGAAAATCTATAAATAATGCATTTCCCCAAGAGTGTCTGTCCTCTTTGGCTTCCTCAAGTTAGAATGAAAGAACCACAAAACTGTATGTGAGGAAAATTGTGTTGGGATCTCTGAAGATAAGTGGGGACCATAAATCAGATTAAATTTCCTTATCACATTCAATGTCCAAACTCAAGAGAACATCTGTCTGCCTGTTTTACACACACACAGCAACCTTGGTTCTCAAACATCTTACATGTCGAACAATGTTTTTGGGACAGAAAATTTGAGATGAAAATGCCTCTGTTCTTGAACAACATTGCAGAACTGAGCCAAACCGAGTTAACCCGAATGCAATCTTTTCGGAGTTGATCATTGTGTTGTATATGTTAAATTTACTTCTATTATGTTTTTTTTTCATTTACACTTTTGTGTTATTTATGTTTAATGATTCAGTTCACTAACAATTCTGTTTTAGAATAAATTGTGGTTCAGAACTGAGGTTGCTCTGTGTGTGTGTGTGTGTGTGTGTGTGTGTGTGTGTGTGTGTATATATATATATATATATATATATATATATATATATATATATATAGATGAGCCATTTGGTATCTGTTGGATCTTACATCAGTTCACTGAAATTAGAGTTTTTTTTTTTTTAATCTTATGTATATACTTGTGTGTCACACACACAAAGTCATATACATAAAAACGTATATCTTTGTTATTTAAGAGAAATTTAGTAAGCACTTGAGTAATTTTTGCTTTCGTCATCATAGGAATGATAGCAATGAAGCAATATTATTTGAATGGCTAACATTTGTTTACTGATCTGCAGAAGAGCATGACATCTGACATAATTGGGCATGTCAGTGTTGACAAAAATTACATCTAAGTCATGTTCAAATACAGGGATTGGACAAAATAATTGGAACATTTGTTAAATTCAAAGAAAATTTATTTAATATGGAGTTGGTCCTCCTTTAGCCTCACAGACAGCTTTAATATGTCTAGGAATGGAATCATACAGCTTCCTGACTTCATCCGGAGGAATATTCAGGCATTCTTCCATTAAAACCTTCTTCAGCTCTTTATGACACGACAATGGAGGATAGCGGCTCCTAACTTTTTGCTCCAAAATGCACCGCAAATGTTCAATAATATTGATATCTTGAGATTGGGGTGGCCACTCCATGTGTTCTAGCTCACTTTCATGCTCTTCATACCAATTCTTAACCACTCGAGCGGTATATATTGGAGCATTATCGTCTTGGAAGATGCAGTCACCATCAGGGAATAAAGTTTTGGCCATTGGATGAACATGATCTCCCAAAATGTTCAGGTAATCTTTGCTATTGATTCTACCATGCAGGGCAACTATTGGACTGAGACATTTCCATGATATGGTGGCCCAAACTATCACTGATCCATCTCCATGCTTCACTGTTGGAAGAAGGCAGTCAGGATTGTAAGCTTCTTTGGGCTGCCTCCACACATATACTCGCCCTGAAGTTGGGAAAAGAGAAAAACTGGACTTGTTTGAGAATATGACTTGCTTCCATTGGTCTGCAGACCAGGCGTTGTGATCTCTGCACCACTTTAACCTCTTTTGAATGTTGCAAGTAGAGAGAAGAGGTTTCTTCACAGTGGCTAATCCATGATATGCAGCCTTATGGAGCTCACGGTGAACAGTTTTAGTAGAAACTGAACTATTCAGATCATTATTCAACTCAGCAGTCACTTTGGCTGCATTTGTCCGATGATTTTTTGCCACATTGCATTTCAATGCATGTCAGTCCTGGTCAGTAAGTTTGCAAGTCCGGCTCGAATTGCTACGGTTGCTAGAGGTCCTGCCCTGTTTCTTGAATTGCAACAGTGTTCTTGATATGGTAG
Organism: Acanthosepion lycidas; assembly: GCA_963932145.1. Lineage (NCBI taxonomy): Eukaryota > Metazoa > Mollusca > Cephalopoda > Sepiida > Sepiidae > Acanthosepion > Acanthosepion lycidas. The sequence continues at coordinate 93,333,692 of OZ010599.1, forward strand.
CTCTTGAAAAACCAAACAGTTCAGCAAACTTAGTGATCAAGGCTCCTGCCATGTGAGCTCAAACAATTTGCTCTTTTTCAAACTCGGAGAGGTCACGCATTTAGCTTAAATTTTACTAAATTCTAAAAATAAATAAGACAAAGACAGTAAATTAGATAAATAAACATATTTACAATACATATAACCTGCAATTACAAAGTTTTAGTTAAATTTCTTAATATAATAGGTCTTTGAAATATAGGAGTGGATTTTGCAACTGTTCCAATTATTTTGTCCAACCCCTGTATATGCAAAGATATTTGAAAATAATATGGCTTGTATAAAATGTTGGAACACACTGAAAAATGTATTCTGAATTTGGGGGGATAGAGTCAGAGTTTGCTGAAGGCAGTGTTCATCCAACACCCTTGTTAGACATAAAAAAACCACCATACATTTACTAGAATATCTATGTATGTTCATCTCAGTTTAATTAAGGTTTATGGCCATATCACATTGAAACATTGGTCCCCATACAATCACTGGAGTTAAGTAACATTGAGACTGGGCAGTAGCCAGATGGGGGACTGCTTGGGAATACCAGGTGCTGTAAGCTTGGATGTGCAGGTAGTGTAATGAAAGAGCTGATTTCCAATTCCTGTTGGGTTTGTTATATTCACTGTCAAATACATTTGGGAAAGGTATGAATCCACCTCTTCCTACCCAGCTATGAGTTAATTAGTAAGACTTGGTTCACTAATATCTTTTGGCTTTAAATAACCTGCAAAGGGTTGATAAGCCATAGAAAATGAATTAATCAATCAATCGAGGAACATACAAGATATATTTTTTCATTGACAGAGCTTCTTGTTAAATTTCACTTTTCATTTTTTTTTAAATGTTCACCCAATACAAGGCCCAAGAGTCACTCATGGTAGAGGGTTACTGAGTGAGGTGGTTGTATGGACATAAGTGATTTTGGATATGTATTTTTATAGCTTATCAACCCTTTATGCTTATTTAAAGCCAAAATATATTTTTATGATTGTAAGAATATTTGTTTTGTAAATAAGTTTGAATTTATAGGATGAAGATTTATTATTTATTTACACTATTTACACTCACACTATATTACATTTTGACCAACAGGCAGGTTAGGTTTAAGGCTCCAAGTTTTTCATGGGACAATAGTCTAGTGAATTAAAGTGTTAGTTCATGACAGATTTGGTGACCTGAATTGATATACACCTGATAAAAAGCCAGCATGCACAACAGTCAAAATGTGATAACAACAAAGATGAGGACAATAATCTGAATGTAAATAATAAATATTGCATTAAAAGATTTTTGAGATAACAATAATTTTTCCAGATACAGCTCCTATTATTTAACTCATAGCTGGGGGAGAAGAGGTGAATTCATACATTTCCCAACAGTATTTGCACATAAGTGAATGTAATGAACTCAACTGGAATTTGAACTTGGCTCTGATTTTTCACTCCAAGTCACTATTCATTACAGGATGCAAGAGGAGGAAGTAAATGCAGATTATATTTAGGATAGATAATGGTTGACTCTAGATTTGAAGAGGTTAAGATTGTGGCGATCAGGGAAGCATCCTTCACAAAGTAGCAGTTTTCAGGAAGAAGCTGTCTCTGTGGAACTTGTTTCTTAACAGTGGAATACAAAGGGAACTAGGAAGATCTGAGCCTGTATACATGGCATGGTGTGTCCTAGCTCTAAAGGCCTGAGCTGTTGAACTAAGGCATGTAGCTCACCTGAACATTTACCATGGAAAATGCACTAGACTAGCAATGTTTCTTCTTTATAAAACATAGGTTCCCTACATCATTGACTATACTACACTATATCAGATTATATTATGCAGGTAAATTTTTTCACAAAATGAATATTACCCAACAGATGACTTTTCAAGATATATTTATATGATAAATATACTATGTGGATTTCAGTATCTTTTTATTAGAAATATTTTGTGACAAATGTGCATCAGTACAGATGCAAAAGAGGCCATAAGTCACATGTGGATATGTCTATCAAAGACAGTCACATCCAGGTTTCTCTGTTAGCAGCAGAACAGCTTGACATATCCAGATGCAAGCCTCTCTGCAACTTGTCCAGATCCTGGGCTTTGTCAACCATTTCATGTCAATAAAACTAATAGGAAAACCAGTAGTTGGCAGTCTGCTTTTGGTGAGATCCGCTTTGGTATAGTTGGATATTTGGTGTCTTGTAAAGATGTTCCCTTGGCATATTTTGTTGTGGACATTACACACAGCCCACCATGCTGTGGTTTTTGAGGCAGTGGCCTCACTTGTCATTGTTCAGTTTTTATTTTTTCCTTTCTCCCTTCTCTGCCTGTTCCACCTTAATTATTAAAACAACAATCACCTGTTAAGCGTTTCCCCCAACTTCAGCACACCCTTGTTTTATTTTTATTTTATTTTTTTTTTTTTACATATTTAGAATAATTTATTTGGTGGTGTGAGATTTTAATATGCAACTTGAGACTTGTTTATTATATTGTAGAAAAGTATATATAATAGTAAATAGTATAGTTATTGATATTTTTTAATTTCAGACATACAAAGATTGCCATGGGTCATAAGAAAGATATAATTCCAAAAGAGGTTTATGGAGCCTTTGATCAGACTTACGTAGTCATCTTTTTCAACTGAGATACTTTCCTGTGAGGTTCCCTATCTATTATTTGATACTCATCCGATCAAAGATAATATGCATATTTTTTCCCCTCCACCAAAATATGTTCAATCATGATAAAAATCAAGAATGATAGCAGGATATGACAAACAACTCATACAATTGTATAACTTACATGTTTTGGAATCATAGTCATAGGTATCAGTTAGTCAGTTATGTGCTATGTGTGATACATGCTTAGGCGATCATGTATCTTTCAATACATGAAAGACAAGGCAGATTTTTTTCCCTGTAGTAGGTTGCCATTTCTTTCTGCGGTAGACCAGTTGCCATCCAAGGTTATAGAACTCGGTCTGTCCTGCTATTTACCCATAGCTGGAGGCAGAAGAAGAGGATTCATACCTTTTCCAAGAGTATTAGCACATAAGTGAATGTAATGGATTCAACTGGAATTTGAACTCAGCTCTGATTCCTCAATCTGAGACGCTATCCATTATTCCCTTGTGCCTCCTCAGCTATAGGTATACCGATTAGAAAAAAAAAAAAAGTTACTTGTGCAACTGCTTAAACAGTGTTGAAATTATTCAAAAATAAATTTCAATTTTCCAATCAGTAGCCATAGTTATACCAATTAGAAAATTTAAATTTATTTTTGAATAATTTCAACATTGTTTAAGCAGTTGCACAAGTAAAAATTATTACAGCAGAGGCCTACAGTTTGAAAGTAATAACTTCATCTTGTTTGAAAATGAAAGTTTTTCCCCACCCCTTCGATCAGTCAATTAAGTATATTAAAGTCTATAAATATGCACAGTATATCTACTTTCTTATTCTTTAAGAAGCTTTCAATTTAAATTGCTTATTGCACTTTGTTTCTTAGAAAAAAAAATTAGAACAATCATTTTACTTCAATGATCAATCTTAACAAACAAAGAAAAAATATATGCAAATTATGACAGATATGCAATATGCTTTGAGATGAGAATCTAGGTCATTAAATGATTGGAAATTAAAGTGATAATATTACAAGAGAATTTGATTAAAAATGGCCTTTTTATGGACTGTAGTTCTGTCCTGCTATTCGACCTATAGCTTTAAGAGATGGATTCATACCTTTTCCAAGGATATTTGTTACATTCACTGACACACAAATATCCTTGGGAAAGTTATGAATCCATCTCTTCTCCCCTCCTTATTCAATGCCTCCTATAGGTTGAATAGCAGAACAGACTGGTATTAAAATAGCAACCAGTCTACTGCAGAAAGAAATAGCAACCTATTGCAGGAATATCTTCTACCTAGTCAGTCATGAATCAAAAGAGACATGATCACATGGTCACCATTGTATATATTACTTTAGCACTCTGTATTATTATTACTTCCTTTTCCACTGTATTCTTTTTCAAGGCCTCTCAATTGCAGTAACTTGTTAATTTCACTCAAAGTTGTTTTCGGTTGCCATAGCAGGCTATGACAACACAACTATGAAATTCAAACACACTATTGTTTAGTGATCAGAGTCATTTTCAATGGCAGGACAGACATTTTTTAAAACAAATGATGTCATATACAGAATAATAAAGGTTAACTGACTGAGTTGTAATCAAAAAGTGTAGTCCCTGTTGAGAGCAAATAATGTCAGGATTTATTCTTTAAACTCAATGAAAAAAAAAAAAAAAAAAAAAAAATTTTTTTTAAAGATTTGTATGTATTTTTTATGCTAGGATTTTTTTGCAACACATTGATGCAAGTTGAAATCCTCACAGTATTTAGTTGAAGTTATCATTTTTTGTTGAGATTTACAAACTCTACATTTTGTTGAATTTTGCAAACCAATCAACAACTATAAAATCTTAAAGAAAAGATATGCAAAAAATAATATTGCATTTTTATTAAATAAATATTTGTTGTTTTAATAGTATTTTGCATGTTAAATAATAAAATTTAATTTTTCCAAAAAAATTAATGAAAATTTATTGTATTAAGCTATGCACCCTAGTAAAATCAACTGTACTTTGTACCCCCTTGCCTGTTTGCACTTCTCCCCCAAATATGCTTTTGATCACTCAATGTATGGCTATTTTAGAGGGTGTGACAGACGGATGGATAGATTAATGGAAGTCACAGAATTTTATATCTCGATGCCTTCTATGACAGCATAAAGACTTAGCAGATGAGAGTGCTTAAAAGTATAAAGAGACAAATCAATGCACAGAATTTCCTCTCCTCCTCGTGGGATCAACAAGATAAAATCATTTGATAACCTCAAATAAGATGTACATAAAACATTACATAACACAAAAGATAAAATGACACAGGGGATTAGTTCAAAAAGAAATTAAAATTTCATTGTATCACTCCAGGAAATAACTAACTCCTCCTACCATGTGCTAACTTTATAAGAGTCAGATCAGCCCAAGAATGGAATATGCCTGCCATATTTGGGCTGATGCTACCCAATCCTCACTGGCCAGCCTTCACAAAATTCAAAATCTCTTATGCAGCATTGTGGGTGATGTATTATTCTCCACCCTGCAACTTTCACTACTATATAGCACATGTTTGAACAAGTGACATTCCTTAGTACCATCAGTTCAGACCTTCACAGCTAAGATCTGCTTACAGTAGCAAATCTTCCCAACTCCCTTTGTGTTCCTTTGATAAAAAGTAAGTTTTACCTTGGCTTTTTCCCTGGAACTATTATTTTGTGGAACAAATTGCCAAGTGCATGCTCCCCAGATAATCCTGGTTTCTTTAAGTCCAGGGTCAACCAATATCTATCCTACTTATCCTCATAATACTATCTTACTCCACACTTCCTTACAATCTCACTCAATAACCTTCTACCTTGAGTTGCTTTTGAGCCTTGTATTGGGTGAACTATTAGCAAAAAAACAGAAAAAAAAAAAAAGAAAAGAAGACCATATTATTAGGTTGGTGCAAAAATAATGTCGTTTTCTCACATATGTTACTATGTGAGGAAACGACATTATTTTTGCACCAACCTATGTAAAAATGCCAGCAAAGCCATTTATAATTTTGAAAGATTTTTTTTTTTTTTGGTTTTGTTTTCTAGAAGCAGTTTTTCCAACAATAGATTTTATTGAAGAGAGAATTTATAACTTAATTCTATTTGGCAACTCTTTTCTCAATAACTTTCAGTGTGCCACAATGGCTTTACAGTCAATCTATAAGAAGAAAGAAAGAATCATACCTAAAATCTGGGATACCACTGTTGGTACTGAGACCAGCTCCTACCAACACCACAACCTTTGGTACACGTTTGTCTTGGAGATACCTAGCCACTTGACAGATATGCGTCGACTCTTTGTTATAATTGCTGATGCTGCTTGAGGTAGATAAAGAACGTCTGTAAAACAAGCAAATTAATATCATAAACATACATTCCTGTAATACGCCAATCAAATTTAAATATGTAAGTGGATATTGAAGTCAATACCCAGAGGTGATGGTCTGTTTCATGCTAAATGCAATCTGGCCTGATGATTGCATTTAGTATGAAACAGATTGTCGCCCTCTGAGTGTTGGCTTCAATGTCCTCTTTTATACTTACATATGCTCTATCCATTATATTGAGAATTTTAACCCATAAATATAGCATACCTTAAAACTATATTTTAGAATATATATATATATATATATATATATATATATATATATATGGGGAGGGGGGCAAGGCTTTAGAGTTAAACTGTTAACATGAAGAGGATCTGCATCTGCAATGTGCTGTCAGAAGCTTTAGTTTGTTTTAAGGCATATCAACCTCAATGGGTTATTTAATGCAGACAAAATTTTTATTGCTGGTAATATTTTCTTTTTTGTTTTCAAAAATGTATTTCTGGTAATATTTTTTTGGGTCAAAAAAATCTATTTCTGGTAATATTTTTTTTGGTCAAAAAAATCTATTTCTGGTAATATTTTTTTTGGTCAAAAAAATCTATTTCTGGTAATATTTTTTTTGGTCAAAAAAATCTATTTCTGGTAATATTTTTTTTGGTCAAAAAAATCTATTTCTGGTAATATTTTTTTTGGTCAAAAAAATCTATTTCTGGTAATATTTCTTTGGTCAAAAAAATCTATTTCTGGTAATATTTTTTTTGGCAAAAAAATCTATTTCTGGTAATATTTTTTTTTTACAAACTATTTCTGGTATTAAAAGATATTTTTTCATTTTTATAATGTTTTGACCCCAGTTTGGTGAAAGTGGGGAGGTTAACTATTTTTGCCCATAGCTGGGACCCTAACAGGTGCTACCACCCCAGGGTCAGGGTGAACCTGGGAACACCAGCAATTAAGAGGTGGTTCCATGCTCCTCAAAACCTCCTGATCAGAGTACTTGCTTTTGGACCAAGTTTATTGTCTTACCCACAATGGGTTGTCAGGAGTACCCAACTCACCCAGTCATGTCCACCAACCATACTCCTCTGTAACTCCTGCTCATAACTCTTCAGAAGCATGCTGGGACTTCATAACCATCTCTGCCACTGCCACCAGAGGGGAGAAAGAGAATAAGGAGAGACAATGACGATCCTGAAGTTAGGACGTGAGTGGGTGCTGCCAACAACATATCCTATATGAACATAATTATTACATCATCTCAGACCACTGACATTCTTTGAATTTGATTGCCTGATGTAAGTGGTGCTGACTTGTTTGAATAACTGAGGGTGTCAGCATAATTAGTGACTGAACCTAAATACCAGAGTTTCAAGGGTTCGAGTTTAAAATTCTGAATATGACAGACACTTAAAGAAGGTTGGAGAGTAAAATGGCCAAAACATTGTGAGTATAACAACTAAGAAGAGCATGAATGGTAAAGCATGCAGAGATGAAATCGCAGGTATTCATGTATAAGTATCTATAACTTTGCCACAAAACACACACATACAAAAGCTTGCTTACTTTGCACTTAGAGCCAGTGGTTTATGGACATCTTCTTTGATATTCAAATTTTTTAAACCAGCTAATAAAGATTCTTCTGTTGTTATTTTTTTAGGCGATGAAGCTTTCAATGGCTTTGTTTTCTCTGGTATAGAAGCACAGTTTCCACCTGTAATTGTTGATGGCTCTCCCCAGGCTGAAAGAGGGAAAAAAATAATGATTAGACATTTCTGGTGGCAGTTGAAATTTCTGAACTGAACATGCAAAATTACATATGGAAATTGTGTAGGCAAAACATGTTTATTGTTAAAAAATTTAAAACAAAAATAAAACATTGTATACATCTCTATCATTGACAACAATAATTTTTTTTACATTATAAAGATTAAAGAGAAAGACCACTGAAGTTAAGGTTTTATTTAATCTTGATGGCAAATTCTCTAGCCTATTCAAAAGCACAAAACTTTGACAGCTGTAACCAGAACAGAGAGAGGGAATAAAATGTCACAAGGAGAGGATGGAACAAAAGAACGCAGTCATGCGTGATATGTGAAGAAGCAGTTAAGAGGTCATCGGCTAGTGACATTTACATCTTGTTTCTGGGCCGAAAAGAACACAGTTGATTGATATTGATCCAAATTCTCACATTACTACTTCTATTGTGGTCTTACTTTAAAATGACCACAAATGGACATTTCATCAGACTGCTATCAATATCTGCCTTATTAAAAAAATTTTTTTGCTATATCCAAGTACCAAAGGACTCAGTCATCACTATAAAGAAAATAAATAAATATATTATTTATTTTAACCCAGAAGTCAGTCTGTTTTATTCCCAAAGTTTCTGATAAAATAATTATCTTACTACCTATCCACATTGGCAGCATTCAGATGTGAACACATATGCTATAAAGTTTTAATATTTCTTTGCTTTAGGGAAAATGATGCTAAGATAAATATTTTTTTTTTTTTTTTTTACAATGATGTTCACTATGTACAAGGCCCAAAAGTCACTCAAAGTAAAAGATGGTTACAGATTAAGAGGCACCAAACCAAGCAAGGTGATAATGCTACCAAGACAAAAGGGGCCACCAGAAGTGGAAGAGAAGGAAAATACTTTGGAAGGAACTGGAAACCCAATCCTAAACATGAAACAAGGGATAAATCTCTACTCCTGTTCAATAGATCAAGGAGGAGCATGTACTAGATGATGGGCAAACCTATCTACTCCTATTGAGGAAGAAAAAGTGTAAATAAAAGTTCAGAGTTTTAGGTGGAAATGTTAAAAATAATAAACATTTTTAAAAATGAAAACCTGCAAATTCTTTAATTTTGTCCCTTCATTGTGTCTGAAAAAGTAGTTGCAGAATTTATTTTTATTTTTTTAGGTAAAATTTAATTATTGCAATCATTTTGTTTTGTTTCTTTGGAAAAACATCCAAATTGAGCAGTTATTTAATTTTTCAGTCTGTTCATTTTTGTCAAATTTTGTTTGCTAACTTTGAAAATCTAACAGAGTTTATTTCTCTGATAAAAATTTAGTTTTAAGGAAATTCTACATGGAATTTAGAAAATTTATTCCTGAGTTATTTTTACCTATAAAATTCTTCAAATGCTCTTTGATATTTGAAAAAAAAACAAAAAAAAAACAAAAAGAAATTTACTTTTTCAGTACACATGTCAATATTCTTCAATGTTCAAATATTTTTAGATATAATTCAATAGCACAAGTTCTAATTGATTAGAGAAATTAAAAAAATGAAATGCCATATATACTTGTGTATAAGCTGACTTCATGTATAAGTGTTCCCCCTAAATATTTCTTTTGCATGAATTTTAACCCCTCCAGAAAAAAAAAAAAAAAAAATAACCCTGTGTATAGTCAAACCAGTCACAGAAACCTTTTGATTTTGAACCTTGTATTTTTGGCATAAAAAAAAAAAAAAAAAAAAAAAAAAAACTGATTATATTAGGTTAAAAATAATGACATAATAATGTCGTTTTTTGACGTATTTTTTAACGTCAAAAAACAACATTATTACGTCATTATTTTTGCACCAACCTAATAAATACTTGCACTTATCTTGCATATGTACTGTAGTCTAAAGTCAAAGCAAAAATAAAATAATTGTAGTAATTAAATTTTTAAAATTAATTTTTTTTTGCAAGAAAGGAAAAGATTTTTTTTGCAGTTGTTCCAGTTTTTGGGATCAAGAGTATTTTAATAATAAATATATCACTTATCACTTGAACATAACCTTTCTTTTACTGAGAAAGTTTATAAATTAGATTTTATACATTTTTTTTTTTTTAGAGGCACAGGCTTATTTTTCTTAAATCATGCCTGAAAGGGCAGAGGAAGAGTCCTTGACTTCAGTGCATGACTAAAAGTCACGTTAATGTTAACCTCTTTTTTTGTAATAATCACAGTCATCAATCATGGTATTAACATTGATTACATAGATAAACAGAAGAGAGAAAGCGTAAAAAGATTATGGTAACAAGTATTTATTAAGTTGTGAGAAAAAAAAAATGGAATTATCTTAACTGATATGCTGACCGCAGGAGACACACAAACTAGAGGGTGTCATCAGTTCACCACCTGACATTTTCATTTTTGCAGTAAAAGGTTAAAGTTAACAGAAAATTAAGGAAGATGCCAAAATAGGAGTGTGGAAAAAAAGCAGATAATTATCTAAAATTTCTCTGAGACTGTGGTTTCGGACAATGATTTATATGTGAAGAATTCAGAGAAAACATCTGAAGGTGTGACATGCAACTTCACATAGGACAGAGGACGACAAAAACATTAACAAGAGTATCATACAGTACTTAGTTAAAAAACAACAACTGATAACTAGATTTTTCAGCTTTCAATTTATAGGCGCTGTCTTCCAGGAGCAAGTAAATCATAAAAAGCTTAAGAAATAATGTTAGAATTTCTGGGACAACTGATTTGTTTGTTCAGTGGCATATCAACTCCTTATAGGTCATTTAGTGCTGAAATTTAATTTTCCTGGGAGCTTTGAAGTAATAAAAATATATATTATTCTGCTTTCACAATTGAATACATGGTAGGTGATACTTTTGTGCATACACATGTTTGTGTGAACATAATTACTAGATATGTGTGGTTTACGTTGTAGCTTTGTTGAAGTTATATTTTGGAATACAGTTTGATTTCTGTAAGAAATTGTAGGATATTATATGGATTAATGCCATGAAAAAGTTCTTTCATGTTGATTGATGTATTGTTGGTAATTTTTTTCTATAAAAATGTATTACTGGTATTTTTACTATGAAAATGTATTTTTATACTTTCATAGTGTTTTGTTTTTGCTTGGTGGTTAACTATTTGCCCATAGCTAGGACACTAAAAGGTGCTACCACCCTGGTTCAGGTTGAGAAGTTATCATTATTTACATGTAGACTTGTTATAACCTCAAAGTTTTGGCTATTGTGCATCCTGGACTTAATCAGGTGCTTGCTGAAAAACAATAAATCCCTCATGATAGAAAATAGATGTAGTATCAAGCAAAGGAAAATCTATTTCATTCACCCTTATTTTCAGACTTCTGGTGTAATCTGATTAAATGATTTCTAACTGTATTACTGGTAAACAATATGTTAACGTAACTAGAGAGGCACTCAGGAAATGTCATTGTGTAAAATATTATAGATGGAAAAACTTTTGAGCAATTAACAGTTTTCCAATCACAAAGATACTATCAGCAAGTGATCTTTTTTTTTTCTTTTAGAATAATGTTCAACTTGTACAAGGCCCAAGAGCCTTTCAAGACAGCTTTACAGTGCAAGAGGCACAGTTTAAGGGAATATGTAGGGGAAGATAATGGTTAACCCTAGACTTGAACAGGTTAAGATTGTAGTGACCAAGGAAGCATCCTCATGGGAGTTGGTTCCATAAAGCAGAAATTTGTGAGAAGCTGCTTGAAAACTTATATTTCACCAATGGAATACAAAAAGAATGAAGGTAGTTTGCTACAATGTGGTTTGGTTTGGTTTAACAACCCATCAACCATTATGATCACTTAAGAGTCAGTTTTTGAATTTTGGGATCACACTTTTTTAATGTAGTTTATTTGTTTTGAAGTTGGTACACATGTTAGATTGGTTGTACACATTTTTATTTTAATTAGATTTTGTTGTATAGTCCTATTTCCTTTAAATATGCCATTAAATGATCTATCTTGGTGTGTTCAAATAGTTCTTTCATTGTTTTTGTATTGTAGTACTTTTTCCGTACAGATGAAAAATCAGTGCAGTCCATCATGAAGTGTCTTACAGTGTATGGGGCATGACAGGCTGTGCACCATGGCGGTTCCTTTTTTTTCAAGTAGGAATAGATTTATTATTTTAGTATGTCCAATACGGAGTCGAGAAAGGATAACTTCCTCCCTTCGTGATTCCCTGTAACCCTGTATCCATTCACCTAGAGTCAGTTTTATTGTTAGTAATTTATTTAAATTGCAGTTGTTTCAGTGGATTTGCCATTTATTTTGCATATATGATTGTATCTCTACTTTTAAATCTGTGTATGGAATCTTATATGTTTGGTCAATGGACTCTTTATGTGCATTTTTGGCGCCTGTGTCAGCCTTATCATTTCCTCGGATTCCCATGTGACTTGGAATCCAACAAAGGATAATTTCTTTTGTATCTGAAAATGATGTTAATCTGAACAATAGTTTTATGATCAGTGGGTTTTCTAATTTTTTGTTTTGTAGAGTTGTCAATACTGATATAGAATCTGAAAGAATTTTTCCTTTTGCTTTGGGAGATGATGTTAAGTGCCAAATCAATGGCTTTTGATTCAGCACTAAAAATAGATGCTTCCTTAGGAAGACGTTTTTGTATGACTTGATTCCCATAAACAGCTGCGCATCCTGTTGTGTCCTTATCCTTAGATCTATCTGTAAATATGGTGCTATATTTGGGATAATAGTTCAGGATTTTATTTAGAGCTTCCTTAAAGATGTGTTGATGTGTGATGCATTTGTTGAGGTTACTTAGTTTGAGTTCCACTTTTGGTTGTTTTATTTTCCATGGTGTAATAGTTGGTTTGATGGTGTCGTATATGTTTTTAAGAGGAATGTTAGCTTCTTCAATTATGCTTTCCATTTGAAGTCCAAAAGATTTTATTGCATTTTCTTTTCTTTGAAATAATTCTTTGTACTTCGGTTTAAATGTGATGTGTGCTGGGTTTAATGGGCATGATTTTAGTTTCATATAGAATTGTAGTGCTAGTTTCTGGCTTCGTAGAGCTAAAGGAGGTTCATTCGCTTCTACATACAAACTTTCCACTGGAGATGTTGGAAAGGCACCCAGTGCCAGTCACAGTCATTGATGGTGTATTGTTTCTATTATTTTTTTTATATGATTTTCGGGTTGATCCATAAATGAAGCAGCCATAGTCTAATTTGGAGCAAACTAATGTTCTATATAATTTTAATAATGTACTTTTATCTGCACGCCAATCAGTGTGCACCACCACTCTCATTAATTGAATGGCTTTAGTTGCTTTATATGGGGAATAAATGTTAATTTGGAATCAAAAAGAAGCCCAAGGAATTTATGTTGCTGTACAACAGGAATTTCTATGCCGTCCAATTGTAGAACTGGGTCACAGTGCATTTTTCGTAGATGGCAAAAATGCATGCATTTAGTTTTGGTCAGAGATATTTTAAATCCATTCTCAACTGTCCACAGACTTATTTTATTCAGGCACTGTTGTAATTGTCGCTCAATTATGTTCATATTTTTGGATGAATAACAGATCAAGAAGTCATCCACGTATAAGGATCCTTCAGTGCCAGGTTTAAGGGATTTTACAATATCATTAATTTTTATATTAAACAGTGTTTAATATGCTTCCTTGTGGGACACCCATCTCTTGGATCTGTTCATTACCTATCCATGTTTTGAAATTCCTGTCTGTTAGGAAGTTGTTTATGAATTGGGGTAATCTTACTTTCAATCCAAATGATTCTAGATCTTTCATTATGTCATATCTCCAAGTTGTATCGTACGCCTTTTTAAGGTCAAAGAAAATGGCAGTTAGATGTTCCTTTTTGATGAAGGCATCTCGGATAAAGGTTTCCAGTCGAACTAGTTGGTCGATTGCACTTCTGTTTTTCCGGAACCCAGATTGAATATTTGTAATTAATTTGTTTTTTTCCAGGTACCATGTTAACCTATCATTTATCATTCTTTCCAGGATTTTACAGGTGCAACTTGTCAAGGCAATAGGTCTGTAGTTTGTTGGATCTGAGCAGTTTTGATTTTTGGCTATGGGAACTATGATAGCCTGTTTCCATAGTTTGGGGATGTTGCCTGTTGTCCATATATCATTATAGAAGGATAGTAGATACTCCCTTGATATTTTGGGGAGGTTCCTTAGCAGCTCGTAATGTATTTCATCTGGGCCTACGGCTGTGTTATGGGCCTTCGATATAGAATCTTGAAGTTCATTCATTGTGAAGAGCTGATTATAATCCTGGGAAATATTTGTTTGGAAATTGATTTGATTTTTTTCTTCTCTTTCTTTGATCTTCTGAAATTCGTAATGAGTGTTTTTGGAGAAGAGTCTACTTCAAAAATCTCTGCTAAAAGGTTTACTATTTCTTTTTTGTTTGTAGCTTCTTAGTTATTATGTATGAGATACTTTAGTGGGGTACTATTTTTGCCAGATATTTTCTTTATCATTTCCCATATAGTTTTGCTTTTTGTTTATTTTGGATATGTATTGTCTCCAAGTTCTTCTTTTGGCTTCTTTAAATATTTGGCGGGCTTTAGCTCTGCAGTTCTTAAATGTGTTTAGATTTTCTTTTGCAGGTTGTTTTTTAAATGCTTTTAGAGTTGCTCGTCGTATCTTTACAGCCTTTCTGCATTCAGTATCAAACCAAGGCTTACTTTTCTTTATGGAAGGAGACATTTTAAGAATACTTTCGTTTGCTATTGTAAGTAATGTTTCAGTAAAGAATGTAGTCAGGTCCATTTTTTGGTTGTTTGACTTGGGGATTAATTTGCTCTGGCATAGCTGCTGGAATTTTTCCCAGTTAGTTTTTTTTTAAATTTCAACGTAATGGTTGTACTTCAGGTTGGGATGTATGATTCTCCAATATTATAGGGAAGTGATTACTTCCACAGTTATCTTCATAAACTTTCCAGTCATAATCAGGGAATATGGTAGGTTCATAAATCGTGAGGTCTATAGCAGTGTAAGTACCTGTTCCTGGATGAAGATATGTGTGTTGTTTCTTGTTAGATAGGCACAACTGTTTTTCTTCAATTATGGATTCTATGATTTTGCCTCTCCGGTTTGTTTCTCTACTACCCCATATCTCATTATGACTATTAAAGTCTCCCATCAGAATGAATGGGTTTGAAAGTTGCTTGATAAGATGCTTTAGTTCTTCCACTTTTATCATATCATTAGGAGGTATGTAGAAGGAGCATATAGTTATTTTCTTGTGAAGAGTTACAGATACTGCTAT
The DNA here is from genome assembly GCA_963932145.1 of Acanthosepion lycidas. Lineage (NCBI taxonomy): Eukaryota > Metazoa > Mollusca > Cephalopoda > Sepiida > Sepiidae > Acanthosepion > Acanthosepion lycidas. The sequence continues at coordinate 93,348,769 of OZ010599.1, forward strand.
TGCTTGCATGTTTGTTTGTAACTTTATTTCTTTGTGTGCTATTTTGTTATTAATGATTATAGTTGTACCGCCTGAGGCTGATAACAGCCCGTTTGTTTATGTGGTTATATAAGGTGTAATTTTTAATGTTTATTGTGTCATTTTATTTCAGGAAAGTTTCCTGTAAGCAAACAACATCAGGGAGTTGATTTGAAATGAGGAGTATTAGTTCATCCAAGTTAGCTTTTATACCTCTTATGTTCCATTGGATTATTTTGTTTGTCGTATTTCTAGATTTTTGGTGATTGTTCTTCAATGCTCAGTCATCTGTATCCATTGTTTCCAGAGATTCAAATCTGTTTTGTTTTTGAAGCAGAGCATGATCTATCCATCTTGGGTTTTTGTTTTGGTTTGTCTGGAGGGAATTTTTCTTTTTCTTCATGTGCTGGATTTTAAGTTTTTCCAGTCATTTTTTGTGTAGTTGTTGTTTCTGAAGGGTTTGCATTTTACGGTTGTGTTTGAGGTTTTGAAGTAGCTGAGTTTTATTTTCGGATATTTGTGGGTTGGTTTCAGGTTTTGTTTTATTTATGATTTTTAATTCTTTCATCAGTTCCCTCATTTCTTTGAGTAATTTTGTGATGTCTTCCATTTTAATGTTATTTTCACAGTTTTGCTTATTATTTTCAAGGGTATTTTTTTTGCTACTTCTGCATATTTTGTGGTTTCTACCATTTGTCTTGCCTCCAGGAAGGTTACATTTTTTGTATATTTCAAACAAATTATTTATTTTTCTTTCTTCCATGTTTCACAGTTTCTGGAATTGGCATGATGGTTTCCCTGGCAATTGATGCACTTATAGTTTTTTTTGGCAGTCTATGTCTTGTTCTCCACATCTCCCACATACCAGTAGCGTGTACAACAGTTCTGGTGGTGTCCATATCTTTGGCATTTAAAACATTTCAAGGGGTTCAGGATGTACTGCTCTATTTTTTCTATATTATAGCCAATTTTTAGTTCCTTTGGTGTGGTGGGTGTATTGAAGGTCATGATGTAGATATTTGTTTCTTTTATTTTTCCTTCAATTTTAGTTGTGATTCTCTTCACTTCTGTTACTCCCTGGTTTTTTTAATTCTTTATTTCTTCTATTGAGCATAAAGTTAATTCTCTACTGCGTATCACACCTTTAGAAAAATTTAGCCTTTCATGAGGGTAGGCTTTAACTTTCAGGTTATGAAAATCATTCATTTTTAGTAGAGAATTTGCATATTTTTGGTTTTCTATTTCAACAAGTAATGTTCCATTTCTCAGTTTTTTAACCGTTTCGGCAGTGATGTTTTTAGTTATTACTTTTTGAATCAGGAAAGGTGACAGTGAACTTAGGGAAGTTTTCTCAATTGATTCTAATACAATAAATCAGGAAAATGTTTCCTTATAATAGTTTTCATCCTTGGAGTCTAAATCCTTATGTATTCTCTTGGAGTTTTTTTTTTTGGTAGCCATTTATTGTTCTAATTTTCTTCATTATCCATGCTCCCCACCCACCTCAGAGTCCAGTGTTGGGTAGCAGCCAGTGGGGAAACCCATTCTCCTGGCACTACAGGGCTACATGGATAGTATACTCATATATGGAAAAGGTCTCGAGCACCCATATGTCTTTAGTTTCACTGACCAAGTCCAGAGGCACCTCAGGTAGTATACAGCCATGTTGTGATCTTTTGTTCCCACACTGGTTGACCCTAAGCCACCGGTTTCCATCACATTTTAGGGGTAAGGTGTTAGTATAGTTAGTGTAGAGTTTGGGACTGGGAAAGTTAATTGTAAGTTGTAGTTGTTTTGGGATGGGTTAGATGTGACCAGCCGATTGATTGGATCGGGCCTCTCTGACCGCCCGTCTCGCCCAGGTAAGGGCCGAAGTGGTGTGTTGCAGGGTCGTGACCACTTTATACCTTTATACATTTTATACAACAAATGCCAGTTACAATTTTACATTGAAAACACTAAAAACTCAGGGACAATTAACTTTAGATTCAAATTTAAAAAATTTTGATGTCCAGTGTATCTAGATGCGTGACCTAGCAGACCCCATTCAGCTTTATAACACTTTTGGTTTTATTGCAAATTTCTTTTTTATAATTGTATTTCTTTTCATCCCCTGTTGGAAGACTGAATCCATTGATAAAATGATTATTAGTCTGAAGAAGTTACCTTAAGGAATGAAACATTACATGGGTGTTTCCCTTTTTCTCATTTGTTTACATAGTCTGATATAAAAATTTGTATATCTGATCCTTCCCCAGTATAATCTATACTACTCAATTTTTAATAGAATTAATTTTCTTTCCGTAATTTTGCCAATCTAAATAAGTCAATTATTCATAATTAGTTTTAACCTGTGAAAATTTCACAGTTTTCTTATTTAAATTTTCTGATGAATCTTAATTCCTCAGTTAGTGATTAAGCTTATGGTGAGCTCTACGACAATAAAGCCTGTAGAAATTCCCCTATTGCATCATTAAATATTTGAGCTTAACAACATCAACAAATTATTGTGACAACAATCATAAATATGTATGCTGATCGTTAAGAAGTAGCTACAATATCTGTGTCTGTATTTCTGAGATGAGGTATTGTAATTATTTACACTATTTACATTCTTCAGACTGTTCTTCATCTTTTTTGCTATATTCATAACGTTTCGGACGTTGTACACTCTGGCCTTCTTCAGGTGATTGGAATTTTCAACTGAACCTTTTATTTTGTTCACAGGGGTAGATTGTTCTAGTTCCATGTGGTAAGAAGTATAAAGGAGAAACAAGACACTCCTTTAAGATTAAGCTGCAAGAACATCGTAAGGCCATAACACAAGGGGAAACAAAAAAGTCAGGTGTAGCTGACCACATATGGAGGGAAAAGGTGGACAAAATAAAGGGTTCAGTTTGAAATTCCAATTACCTGAAGAAGGTCGGAGTATACAACATCATCAATATGAAAAAAAAAAAAAAGATGAGAGGATAACAGACTGAATAATGTAAATAAGGTACAAATGAAAAGATTTGACATTGACAACTTTTTCATCTTTTAAACACTTCTTTCTTTCATTTTCTCACTGAAACCAAGCAGTGTCTTTACCCTTCTTTCCACACGATCAAAATAGAATTATTTATCAGGTATTGGCAGGATATAACAGCCATGCAAACTAATGAAGGGAAGGAAGGACAAGCACAATTATAATAGGATGATTAATATCATTATCATAGTACTGGTATTTGGAATCTTTATTTTTCTCATTATATAAGACAAAGTTTAGAAGGAAGAAAATGGTGATATGGATGTTTGTGACTGAGAGGTATGCCAAAATGGAGCCTGTAGCCAAAGCAATAAATTTAGATAACATTAAAAATTTTGATTTTGTACATAAACTTTAAGTAGCTGAAACTGACAATGCATTGAAACCAGAAGCATTGAATTAAGGGATTCTTAAAAGTGCTAATTTAATACAAAAGAAGAAATCAATATGAATAATGTTGAATATAATAATATAAAGTTCAAAGACAAAGTTCAAATTTTATATATTAAAACTATTTTTTCACACAAGCTTTTATTCTCCTTGTAGAAGAGATGGGTATTAAACTCATTATATAAAGTATGTCAGATAAAATCCTGTTACATTTGGAAGATGGCAATGTCTATTAAAAGCAGGTACCACCAAAATGAAAAGAAGAAAAAAAAGAAGAAAAAAAAAAGAAAAAAAACTATCCCATTTTTAAATATTTACTAGAAATCAGGAAATTATTTAATTTAAACAAAAATTTCAGCACTTATCTATTAATGAATTAATTGTATACTGAATAGGTTATTTTATTAGAAAACTTGCTTGAAATATTGGGTGGGGGCAGGTTTCACTGTCTGCCTTGGAATATATTTACTTTGTACTGAATGATTCATTTTCTATGGCTTATTAACACTTTACAGGCTATTCAAGTCAGAATAGATTGTAAGAACTTTTTGGGGAAGATAATAATGGTTTAGTGATACAAGTCTAAGTCCATTAATTAGTAAGACTTGTATCACTAAACCATTAAACCGGATAAATATTTACTGCCTTTGAGGCTAATGAGAAACTATACCAGTTTTGTAGTTTGCCCTTTGGTATAACCAATGGGGTCTATGTTTCAAAGGGCAATGGACAAATTTGTTGAAAAAGAGAACCTTATAGATACAAATCCTTATGTAGACAACATCACCATTGGTGGTTATAATCAAAAACACAATGATCAGAATTGTCAGAGATACCAACAAGTGGTACAAAAATGGGGTCTTACATTAAATTAATCAAAATCTGTAATATCTTCAGAGTCTATTAAAATACTTTGGTATGATGCAAGCCATAATACTATTCGGCCAGATCTCGACCACCTGCATGTTTTCATATTAATCCAAATGGATTCCTTTGTTTTCTAATAAAATCCATCCCTTGATCGATACTAAATCTTTTTGGATAAGTAAAGAAAAAATTTGGGGACTTTTAATGAGTTCAAAGAGGAATTGTGTTCTGCAATGCTTAGCTCTATTGATGAAAGTATTCCGTTTTTGGTAGAATGTGATGCCTCTGATGTTGCTGTGTCTGTAACTCTTAATCAAAATGGTCACCTCGTTGCCTTCATGTCATGCAGCCTAAATAAGGATGAATTAAACTACTCTTCAGTAGAAAAAGAAACTACAGCTATCACTGAAGCTGTTAGAAAGCGGTGACCCTTACTGTTGCGCAACCACTTTACTCTGATAATCAATGTTCCATTACATTCATGTTTGACAATAGAAAGCGAACAAAGGTTCAGAACAGAAAAATTCAGAGTTGGAGAGTAGAGATGGTTGAATTTAGTTATTTAATCACATTCAGACCTAGACCCGATAATGTTGTCCCGGATGCCCTAACAAGAGCTCACTGTACAGCTGTAACAAGTTCATCTCTAAATGAACTCTATAGTATTTTATGTCACCCAGGAGTTACACAGATGTTACACTTTGTTAAATGCAAAAACCTTTCATATTCAATGGAAGATATGAAGAAGGTTTGCGTTTGTGTTAAATTTGATCTGAACTAAAGCCAAAGTTCTTCAAACCTTCTGCACCAAGGAAATTAATAAGAGCATTGAGTCCCATGAACCAATTAGGGGTCCTTACCATTTAATACTCATAATAAGTATTTGTTAAGGGCTATAGATGAATATTCCAGTTTCCTGTTTGCCTTTTCATGTCTGGATGTCAGTTCAGTGACAATGATAAAATGTTTTGACCAAATTTTAAGCCTTTGCAGGTTTCTATCGTATGTTCACTCTGTTAGAGGTGCATTCTTTATTAGCCAAGAATTAAAGTCCTACCTAACTCAGAAAGGAATAGCCACAAGCATGTCCACTTCGTACCACCCAACAGGCAATTCACAAGTTGAATAGTACAATGAACTTAGTTGGAGAAATATTCGCCTGACGTTAAGAACATATGATATGGACTTAAAACATTGAGAAATAGTTCTACCAAATGCTCTCTATTCTCTTGTTCCCTACTTTCAGTATCTACCAATACTACTCCACATGAAAGGTTCTTCAGTTTTCCCTGGCACTCTTCAACTTGCTTGTCCCTGGACCTGTACTTTACCTGGTCAAGTAAAAATCATACTTTTGTCTTTGTCAATAGGGTGGAATTGCTTGATCTAAATCCTACATATGCAAATATAAGGTACCCTGATGGACAAGAGTCCAGAGTATCTCATCAAGATCTGGCACCTTGTCAATGCACTGAATTGAATGGGAGAAAAAGTATCCCAAATATCCAACATGCTTCTGAGGACCCTGGCAGTTCTGACGTACTCATTTCGACAGTGCCCCAGCATGATAATTCAGGGTTAGTCTAATGATGTTAAGCAATTACAGGCTAGTCCCGAAGGGGATAATATTCTATGGAGGTCTTCAAGAACATTAGGCGTCCTGTTTTACAAAAAAAAAAAAAAAAAAAAAAAAAAAAAAAAAATACTATAACTAATGAATCGAAAAAATTACGTCCACCGCTGACGTAAAAAAAATTTTTAACCAAAATTTTGAACGTGCTAAAAAGGATTAAAAAAAAAAATAAATGCTTAATAATAACAAACATTTTTTTTTGACGATAAAACTTTATTCTTATTAAGTTTTGGGGGCATTTTTTCACCATGCTATGCTGTTTTTTTTCAACGAGCAAGTAGACTGTAGTAGTGTAGAGGTACCTAAGTAAGATATAAAGATAAATGAATTTTGAAATTTAAATAATCAAAAATAAAAATTCTGTTAATTTTAAAAAGAAACTAGAACTCTAAACCAAGGTGTTTCTTTGGTGTTTACAAGTTTACTCCGTCTTGCATTGTTATCTAAATCAAGAAGACAAGTGTGTTCGTGTTTAAAAAAAAAGAAGACACCAACATTTCTATTTTTTTAGCTAGAGCCCTGAATTCGTTTAGAGATCGTTCAAATTTTTAATTTACTTCTCTCAGTAAATAACTGTGCAAAACCTAAAGGTATTTATTGTAATTAATAAAATTATTACTCAAACGCTTTTTAGCACTCATTAAAAAGAAAAAAAAAACTCAGGCTCTTAAAAAAAAAAAAAAAAAAAAAAAAAAAATCACCAAACCAACGAATAAATCCTGTAAAATTTAAAGAACGGTAATTTCAAAACAAACCCCCCACTGTTTTACTTTTATTCTTTAAACAATACAAAGAATTGTAAGAAAAGAATGGTGGACAACTAACTGCATCATTTCATTCGTACAGTTACTACTAAAAGTTTTTTTTTTTTTATAGTAAAAAGAGTTTAAGTTACAAGTACGAACCAACTACAAGAAAATAAAACGGTAATTCAGGTAATTTCATACAACACGTAAGAAATCTTGTTACAACAGTACACGCCGGTTATTTCCGGGGTATTATTTTCGTAACATGCTTTTTTTTAGCTTATTCTTTCCAAATATGCTTTTTTTTTTTTTTTTTTTTTTTAAATTGTAGTTTTCTTTTGATGCTTTAAGAAGTGACAGAAAGCAACTTTGAAAATTACCCCAAAACGCGTTTTTCTTTTTACCCCCACCGTTTCTCTATAAATTGCGGCAAGTTGCTATCATCGCCACAATTTTGCTTTCTTCCCTTGCAATCTTACTTTTCAACAGTAATTAATTATCGCTTAGATTTTTCGCGGTTTTAATCTTTAATTTCTATTTATTTATTTACGCAGAATTTTCTTGGAGCGTGTTTTTATTAGTAGAATTATTATCATTTTTACGTAATGTTTTCTTAAATGATAATAAATAATATATATATATATATATATATATATATATATATATATTTAAATTAAAACAAAAACAAGAAAAAAAAAGAAAGTTTTCTCTCGAAAAAGAAGAAGAAAGAAGAGATAGGCCGCCTATCTCAGGCGGGTAACATAACGGTTATCGGCGCGCAAAGTGGAATCGACGAGCAGATGCCACATTCTGAAGGAATCTGTTTCGATTATTTCGCATTTACCTTCTTCTCTCAGCTATGGTTTTTTTTTTTTTTTTTTTTTTTTTAATAACAAGGTAGACTATGCTCTCTGGCCTTAGTGGAACCGCCAATTTAGGACAACTCTGTAAAAACCACGGAGAAGGCACCGGAAAAACCGCTCCACTATATTTCCTAACAATAAGTCATGGTAATTTAGAAAGAAATTGAATGTGTTGTTAAGCAATGATCGCCTACGTCCTGAAATGACGTGGTATCTTTAAATAAAAACAAAAAAACAAACAGTGCCATCTTTTGTAATAAAGACATAAGGTAAATATTTTAATTTAAAATAAATAATTTGGATTTGCCAACAAACACTAAAATACTTAAAAATTAATAAAACAATGCTTGAGGACATGTATAACTTTCCTTCCGTCATCAAAAAGGAAGGAAAGTTAAAAAAATCGAAGAGAAGAAAGAAAAATCGCTAATTTAAAAATCTTCGACAGTTGTTTTTTAAGATATGATCATAAAAAAATTAAATTAAAATAAAACTAAAGTCTCGCCTTTGATTTATTTTTTAAATTTTACAATCAGTTTTTTTCTGTTTTACTTTTATCATCAAAAAATAATGACAATTAATACCGTAGAGAACATATTTGGCAATGTTTGTAAATTAAAAGAACATTTACGAATTTAGAAAAAGAAAAAAGTAAAGAGAACACACACAAAGAATACTTTTTTTTTTTAGATATCAATTATTAAATTATGGTCGTTAATTAATAATTATTATTATTGATAATAACGATGACCAAATGAATTGTTTTGTTTTCTTTTGAATTTTGCTCATCGTAATTTAAATTGGGTTTTTGGTTGATCACATTAATTTTCTTGAAACATCTAAGAGTAAAAAACAAATTAATTTTTAAATTTAATAATAATTTCTTTTTAGGCTTTTACTCTTCTCTTCTTTTTAAAAACTAACAATTAATTTTAAATTTACTTGGTAATACTGGTAATTATAAATAAAAAAATATATGTAATTTAAATACTAATAATGTGCATATGTTTTTATTTAGTAAACAAAAAACCTGAATGAATGATAGTTTTTTTTTTGATTTTGCCATTATTAATTATTTACTACGTTTAAATTAAAATTACAGTCAATTTATATTGCTTTACAAAAAAAAAAAAAATTGAAAACAAATTAATTAATAATTACGTTTCAGTTACTATTTGTTTTTAGGGAAATAAAAATAAATAAAAAACGATTTTTTTACTTTTTTGTAGTAAAATTAAAAAGCGGATATTTTTTTTTGTCTGCAGAAATATTTTCTCCATTTTTCACTGGAATTGTTTGTTTTATAAAATAAAAAAAAGAATCAACCAACTGTCAGTTGAAAACATACAGTGCTTAAAAAAGTAATAATGCCCACACCTGAAGAAGAATCATAAAAAAAAAAAAAAATCACCTTAAAAAGCAGGAAAATTATCCATTTGAAACTTAATTTCTTCATTTAAAAGAAAGAAAAAATTAAGACGTAAGGTTTTATCATCAAGTGAGCGACATTGACACAATGAATTTTGCTGTGGAAATAAACATAAAAATGGATCCTTTTTCTACCAGAATTCTTAACTTACCTTGTTTAGGTACTGCTGCCATGATTCTCCTACTTAGCATATCGGGTCTTGTTATGGACTGGGCTGGGTTCGTTGTTTCGAACTGCCGTTAATTTACTACAGAGTCACATAGACTATGATCCTTGTAGTATGGCACGACGCCATTTTTACAAGGCTTGCATGTTCTACACAATAGCCAGTAATGACACCGCTTTTTTTTTCGTTACTAAGATTAGTGGCTGTGATTTTGAACACATGCTGAAAATTTTAAACTCTCCATCTCTTTGAAGATGATGAAGTTCATTGGGATTTTTAGAACATTAAGGGAGAAAACGATTCATAATTCTGACTTCGAATCATTTTTCCTGTATTAATTCCTTGTTAATCACCCAATCTGGAAATTAGATAGAACCTAACCTTAGACCTCTGAATGAAATCTCTTCTCAAAAGTTTCCATTCTTAATTAAACATTAATTAATTTTGTGAAATAACCTTCTGCAAAAATCACTGCTGCTAGGAAATTTGAAGGTCTTTTTATATTTTTTATTTTTGTCAGAATAAATAAATAAGGACACTTCATTTATATTGCAGATTTCTCTTAAAAATTTTAGTGTTTGTGAAGATAAAACTTTAAAAATCTATATTAATTAAGATTTGGTAAAATGAACAAATTATATACAAAATTTAGTGATATGTTATTTAAAACATATTTTATTAATTAATCAGTTTCAGACAAAACAAAAACGTTTTCTATTGAGAGTTATTAATAAGATATGATATCCTGACTTAAAATAAAATTTAATTAACATTGTCAGAGAATGAAAATAAAATAATAAATAAAATAATAATAAAAAATAAAGAATTTAATTTTGCCATAGGAAACCAAAAAAGGTTTCCGGTCATGTGTGAATTTTATGACCCCACTTTTGGAAAGGACATGATCGTTCCCTTCTCACTTTCCAACCATTGAGTTTGGATATGTTTGGTAGTTGTCCCAATGAAAGGAAGATTTGGCTACTCTCACTAATAGTCAGACTGATTTGAGATTGACCATCTTATATACCTTCGCATCTTTGTACTCACATGCATCAATAAACATTGACAATTCATATTCTATTCAAATATTCGTTTTGTTTTATTTATTGTGGTCCACTGACGTTCAAATTCTGTTAGCAGCACGAAGTCAAATACATCCCATCCACAACTTATAATTTACGGAGAAAGATAAAAATTTATACAGCCTTTAAAACATATATCAAATTATTAATCTGCAAAAATTTCAGTTTTTATACATGTATACTTACACTTCAAGTAACAGACATTCAAATACAGGCAAGCAGATTTCTGTTAAAGATTTGTATTTTGTGTTTACTACTATGTTTGCACACCAGATATAAATAAAAGAACAATGTATCAAGTAGGCAATTTGCATAATAATTTAAGTTGCAGTCAGATAACAGTCCAAGTTGAAGTAAAAAGTGGAGTCATTAGGAAATCTTACTGTGTCAAGTTTATTTCTTGTTGTATGAAAAACTATTTTCATAAGAAACTGAACTAAAAACAAAGAAAAAAAAAAGTTTTTATAAAATACCTCAACAATTCTTTAAATATAAAAATTTTGGATTTTATCTGCTTTCTTCTTTTCCTTTCCTTTGGAGAAGAGTCGAATATTTTTACACAGCCAAATTTTCACCTTTTCAACTTTACACAAGATGACAGAATTTTTTTTACAAAATTGATGGAAATTCCTCAAATACCTTCTTTTTTTAATGCTATGAGAAAATTGAAAGTCTACTAGAACCTTCAAAAGGCCAAATAGTTTTGCCAATTTGAAAGTGTTCATTGAGATATTTTGTGAAAAGTCATCTTTTTGACATTGGGAATATATTTGTTGATGACTATTATCAACAAATATAGCCCTGCCAGAACCTCATTGTGAGTTAAAATTATGTATAATGTGCTTGAGCCCCTGAAGGTCATTGGTCTAGGCAGTACCTCTCCTTTGGGAGGGGACATGGGTGGCCCTCAAAAGGGGAAATGTTGAGGGGGTTTATGCAGTTTTTGTCATTTGTCCCATGTATACATGGGTTCCCACTTTAAACCTGGTCTTGTGCTATATATTGGGTGGTCATGCAGTAAAATGTCCACAACTATCAAATAAGAAAATATATTTTGGCAATGTTTAACCCTCGTATCCACAAAAAACCAGTGTGTTAAAAAGACACTTATTCACTTGACATTGCTATTACTGTATACACTTTTGATTCCCTCAGCAATGTTTCTTATTTTAATAAGTGATAATTAGAATTTTTATAAAGAAATTTTTATTACTGTTTTATTATTGTTTTTTATTTTTTTGTTTATTTTTTATATTTTTTGTATTGTTTTTTATTGTTATTTATTGTTTTTGTTTTATTATTGTTTTTATTATTGATTTTTATTATTGTTTCTTATTTTTATAAAGAAATTTTTATTATTGTTTTAAAAAGTGATAATTATAATTTTTATAAAGAAATTTTTTTATTGATAAATTTATAAGAATGTCTGTGAATAAGAAAATTTAAATAAACAGATAATAACAAGTAATTGTAATTATAAATTTTGAAAATATATTTTCCATATATTTCTTTAAGTTGTTCTCTTCACATAAATTCATTAAAATATGTTGAGAGCATCTCTTCAACTTACATATTTTGTGATTTTTTAATAATGTTTTGAATAAAAAATTTTCTTTTCAAATGCATTTTTTATAAAATAGTAAATAATAAATCTTTATAAAAAATAATAAAAAATATCACATAGTACTTGGTTCACATGTTTTTGTAATGTAAATAAACATTGTCGAGGGAATCAAATGTGTATACAGTAATAGCGGTGACAAAGGAATAACGAACATTCTGACACATTGTTTTAACATGCTAGTCCTGGGTATGACGATAAACTTGCATATGGTATTAAGGACACTGATCGGGAGATTGGAGGTTTTGAGGAGCCTGGAGACACCTCTTAATTGATGTTCTTCCCAGATCCACCCTGATGGTAGCATCTCTTAGGATCCCAGCCATGGGCAAATACTGAACCCCCTAAACAAAAATAAATAACTATGAAAGTATTAAAATACATTTTTATAGTAAAAATACCAGCAATACTTTTTTTTATTAAAAAATTACCAACAATACATATTTATAATAAAATTACCAACAACACATTTTTAAAGTAAAATGACCAGAAATACATTTTATAGCAAAATGACCAACAATACATTTTATAGCAAAATGACCAACAATACATTTTATTTGTAGTTGAAGACATAAAATTGTGTTCAAAATATTTACATTCTGGCATTAAATAACCCATAGAGGTTGATATACTGCTAAACAAAATCAACTAACCAATTTCTTGCAGGCAAGGAGGTTAAACATTGCCGGAAGTTCCTTCTAAACCGTTTGTTGAAGGTTGTGTAGAAAGTTAACATCTTAATGATATTACTTTCCCTTCTGTTATGCATTTTGTTGTTGTTGCTCTTGAAGGTATTTGTAGCTGTTATGAATAATTAAGAGTGTTCTCCCCTTGTTCTGTTACTCTCCTCTTTGAGAGAGAGAGAGAGAGAGCTATTTCTGTTTACTGGAACTGTAAAAGGAGACTATACATGAAACTTGTATCTTCAGTTGAATAAAGATTTCTTAAAGCCTACACCTGCATACATTTTGCATATTACAGTAGCAAAAAGGTGCTACAGGATTGTAATGAATGAGGATAAAGCCTTCTTTTGTAATGAATGAATTTGATGAGTTTCAAATGAAATGAATTCAACATTTTCAAAAGAAACTATTTCAACATGTAGAGTATTTATATATCTATTTATAGAAAGAACAACACACAAAAGAAGAGGAAATTATATGTGATGATTGTCACTTTTTTTCAGAAGACCATCTCTTGGTAGCTTTTTTGTGCTTTTCATTCAGTATTTTAATATTTCAATCATTTTTAACTGAGCTAATGTTCTACTACAAGCCTGTAAGTGATGGTTAAGGCCAGTTTCACTTTTACAACCTCTCTTGCACACAAGGCAAACAAAGTTTGTCAGTGTTACCTATGTTGGAAAATTGCCTGTCCCTGTGTACAATCATGTTATGTTTGAGTCCTACAACAGACTTACAAACCTTGTCTCAAAACTTGCACACATAACCTGCAGATCTTTCTGGTAGGGTTGCATTCACATATAGCTTCAAAAAAATAAAATAAAATCATTGCATAGCTGTAGTATGTGCATTGTCCATGTAGTTTGTTTGAAATTAAGTAGTTAGTTTTCTGGGGGAAAGAAGATTTGATGTTATTGCTAATAAATCTTGGAACAAAATGAGAAAGAGGGTTTTTTATGATCCTTCCTTTTACAGAAGTGAATAGAACACCACCTAGTGGGCATGCTGGCAGACAAAGTGGAGTAATTCCACATATGGTTTCTGTTATTTGGTAAAGTTCTTTGTGATTTTGTAGTACCTTTCTATACTGTCTGATGAAGAATAGTCTTCTTTAAGACCTAAAGGATTTATTTGAAGCTGTTTTTAATCATTGCTCTGAGAAAATGGTTGTATATAGATGAGAGTTTAGACATTTCTGAATGAGTTAGACACCATGAATGATATCCACATAAAGAGTAGATCGGAGTTTCCCAACCTGGGTGATATCACCCACTGGTAAGCAATTTCATCTGTTGGATGGGCAACTGAACAGAAAATTTTGGCAAGTGATATAGGATTTTGAGAATTAAAAAGGTATTTATTCAAAGGAGATATGCAATTAATTTGGATTAAAAAAATTTAAAAAAGCAAAAAAAGGAATGGAAATAACTGGGTCATACTCATAGATAAATTATAAATATCCCCGCAAACAAGAAATATTTAGGTATTATTTATCGTTTTGAGAAGGGTCATTAACATTCAAATAGTTCTTCAGATGAAATAACATTTTCTTTTTGGATTTAAATCAGATAAAGGAAGAACAAGAACAACTTTGCCAGTAAAATTAAGACGTGAGCTCAGGATAATTTTTATAATATAAAATTTTCATTTTTTTTTTATCATATCGGCCATCTCAAATTTATCAAGGCAGGAAAAGTGCCCGCCAAAACATATCACCCATCACTGTTAAGCTTTTGAATATTTACTATACAGGTGGGCAGTGTAAATTTTTTTTTTGCTATGTGAAAGTGGGCAATGATACAAAAAAGGTTGGGAACACTTGGTCTAAATCTAGCGAGGCTGTTTAAAAACATATAAACATTCTGTATGGATCTTGAAAGCTAACTGATCCAATGTTATATACAATAGAACAAGGGAGGTAACTTTTTACATTCCATACACGGATTTTTCTACACAAATTTAGATGTACTTTACAATTCATTCTTGTAAAAATATTTATATAGATTTCACATTTTTACATATTTATTGATATCGATCTAATATAAAAATGAGATTGATTTTGTTTAATGAGACCTTTGAACAGGTTTTGATTACACTTCAGTCACTTTTCCACCACTGTGACATGGCTTTCCTCTTTTCTATAAATATTTTAGTTGTTTTAATGAGCTCTCCTTGGTACTGACCGCTTGAGAATTCATGTGGTCACCCATCAAGGTACTGACCAGGCTCAACATTGCTTAACTTTGGTGATTGTACTGGAAGCAATGTTTCAACATGATATGGCCATAAACCAACATTAGTCTGAATGTAAATAATGTAAAAAAATACTTATGCAAATATGTATAATAATAGTTATAAAAATACTTTCAAATTCAGATATCAAAGAAGTAAAACAAGCCAATCATATAGATGTCAAAAATAATTTATTTCAAGTAAAAAATATTGTATTACAATTTAAAATATAAAATGTAAAAAATATTTAATTTTATCAAAATGACATTCTTCCTTAATCTTTGGGAAGAAAAATAGGCTGACTGTCATTATATTGATGGAACAGCTTTCATTTTTAAATATAAGTATATGAATAATTCTTTTATTTCATTTTATTTATTTATTTTCAGGAAATGGTTAATTCATTGTTGCTTTCCAAATAGTTTGATATTTTGTTATACTAAAGAGAAAAGAAATTAAAATCTTAAACTGGGAGTTAAGCAATCATAAAAAGAAATAGTAATCTGTTTGTTTTTTTACCATATGATGTTCACCCTGTACAAGGTCGAAGAGACACTTGAGGTAGAGTGTTACAGAGTAAGAGGCACAGTTTATAGGGATATGGAGGTGGGTAGATAATGGTTAACTTTAGACTTAAGTAGATTAAGATTGTAGTGATCAGAGAAACATACTCTTGAGTCGGTTCCACAAAGCTGATGTTTATGGGAAGAAGCTGCTTGAGTAGAACTTACACTTCTCACTAATGGAATACAAAAGAAATGAAAGCAGTTTGTCTCAGTGTACTGTGGAACTAAGGAATGTAATTTGTCTGAACACTTCCCATGGAAATAGTGAGAGGCTTGCAATGTTTCGTCTGCGGGAAAGGGATATTAGGGTGGAAAACAATTCATCCACAAGTATACTTATGAACTCTATAGAGACTGGAAAGTGAAGACTGTACAGCTCTGGCTTATCTGCAGTACTTCATTTTCAGCCTGATCTGGTTCTTGTAACAGTAGTGGATAGCAGGGGCCAGATTCTTACTAGAGTGATACAGGGAACTGACCATTTTCCCAGTATCTTTAGTAATGGGTCATATGTATGAATTCCACTTGATGTCTGGGATGGGTTTGTCTTAATAGATGCTCAAGGCATAGGGTCTCCCTAAGAACATATGTTCATCGTGATCAGTCAAAATTTTAGGTTTGCTTTGGTAATGATGGAATATCACTAGTTTGGTTTTCGAGGCATTGAATGTAACCAGTCAGTTTTTTCCCCACTGAGCAGTTAAAGCTAGGTCAGAGGAGAGATCAGCTGCCAGGCTCTGGTCATCTACAGTTTTGGAGGTACACCCATATACCATTGTATCATTAGCATAGATATTCACAAATGATAATTAGGTAGATCATTTATCTAAAGAAGAAAAAGGGTTGAACTGAGAAACGAGCCTTGAGGGATGCCTGTGTTGATTGCTTGGGCCTCAAAGGGCTGGCTGTTAACAACTACCTTCAGGGACCTACTCATTAGGAAGGACTTCATAATTGAGAAAACTCTTCCAGTGATTCCATAGCTAGAGAGCTTATGCAATAGCCCTCTTTGTCTTTTCAAAGGCCTTTGAAATATCTAATGCGATCATCCTTGAGGTGTATTTGTTGTCTAGTGACAGTTATGATATCAGCAGTGAACTGAGCCAATCAAATTCCAGACAACTTGTCACTCAAGAGGTTGTCCCTATTGAGGTAATCCACTTTCTTTCTGAGGGGGATGATGGGTCTATACTGTGATAGGGATGAGAAACCAGGTATACACTTGACATGTTCTACAGATTTGGGAAGGATTTCTCCTTCAAGCAATAGTTAAATAATTTTGCTAAGATCGAAGATAACTCAGGATTAATATTTTTAAGGACAACCATTGGGATTTTATCTGAATGAGTAGCCTTCTCAGAGCCCTAAATTATCACATACAATGTGGTTTCCCTTAATAGAAGGAAAAGAAATTGGGATTTACAGGCTATGACCAAAAATTATGATAGTTTGACTTATAGGGACTAGTTAACTGGTCTGCATGTTTTAAAAAAAAATAAAAAGTGAAAAATTATTTTTTGAATAATTTTTGTCTATATTTCTTAGATGAGATATTATGTACACTATTTACATTATTCGGACTATTGTTCTCATCTTTGTCGCCATATTTTGACCGTTGTATGTTCCAGCCTTCTTCAAGTGGTTGGAATGTCGAACTGAACCCTTTATTTCGCTCACTGGGATAGACTGTTCTAGTTCCACATGCCATGTTTAATGGATGTCAGTTATCTCCTGTTAATTCCCCTCTCCAAGTTCTCCACTGCCTTAACTGGGTATTGAACTCACACTCTTTGGGTCCTGTCACTGGATCTAACCAATGCCTTTATCCACTGTGCCATGTGTCCTTGAAATAAAGGGTTCAGTTCAACATTCCAACCACCTGAAGAAGGCTGGAGCGTACAACGGCCGAAACATTGTAATAAATATGGCAACAAAGATGAGGATAATAGTCTGAATAATGTAAATAGTGGGAATAATTTTTGTAGATTAGCATTCATTAAACTTTTCTTTATTTACATCATTTATCAGAATAAAAATATATCAGTTTTAGAAATTTAACCATGTATTAAAAAAACACACTGACAGATAATATTGGAGCAAAAAAAAAAGTAGCTCTGAAAAACATACTTGTTAATCAATATTTGATTAATAAACAAGAAAACATGATCGATTTCATTAATATTTCAATATATACATCATCCTTAAAAGAAATAATATGAACAAAAATCAGCAAACTTGAACCATTGTGTCCACAAGAATGCAGTTTTTCAAAAAGGATGGGTTTTTCATTGACACTGATATTATTTTAACTACCTTCACTCCTCGGCAATGTTCATTGTTTTAAAAAACGATGATTAGAATTTTAATAAAAATTAAACATATGAGAAAAATTAATTTATACATTTGCTTTGTTCTTGGGAATTGACAACAAAAGCAATAAACACTATTTGTTTATTTCAGATTGTTTATTGGAATGGTTAGCAAAACATTGGCTAATTGCCAATCAATTTAAACTTTATAAAATGGTAAATAACAAGGATTTCCTTATAGTTGGTTCAAATATTTTAATAATTTAGCAAATATTTATAAATTTATGAATAAAATTTTTTTTCATATTTATTTCTTTAAAAATTGGTAAATGATAAATATTGCATTTCATTACTTTTAGTGCAATTGTATTATTTTTTTTAGCATGTTGTAAATATAAAATTATTCTTGTAAACAAAATTGCATGCATGAATGTTCAAGTTTGCCTAAAAACCAATATTTGTTTGTTAATCAAATAATTATATATAAACATTTGTTTTACATTAATGTTACAGAATCACAAACAAAATATTGTACCAAATAACAGAAACCACATCATTTGAGGACTTTTAACAGCAGTATAATATAATCAAGATATTGAAGTTTCACACTATCTCAAACAAAAGGCAAGGAAGGAAGGAAGGAAGGAAACCTAGATTAATATGGGAAAGAGATAATGGACTTGTGAAACCTATTGTTGGTCTTATTGCATGTAGGTCAGAACAAGGATTCTTTGAATGTTGTGATTGGCAATACAGAATCACAGATAAAAACTATACCAAACAAAAGAAACTACATCCATAACTAAAATGAATATCACACATAACTTGGAGAAAATAATGATATAATCAAGAGATTGATGTTCCATGCTACTTCAAACAAAGGGTTAGGAAGGAAACCATCAATACTAGAAAGAGTAATAACATTCAGTTTCATGCCTGAAGAATATCATAACTGTAATGTGATAACAATAAAAGTAGCAAAAAGGAATGAGTTTGAACATCTTGGATGATATTTTTCTATTGATATATAATGAGATGATATATAAATTTATTTATCAGAGTTATGGTAAGTAATTGAATGACAAAATGAAAAAAATCCTACCAAACATGAAAGCTCATCAGAACAATTATGAAAATATTTATAGAAAAGGCACGTGGAAGCTATATTATGGTGGTGGAAAAATGATTGAAGCTTAGATGACAGGTCAGTTCCAATAACATAGATCATTAATATGATATATTATGTCCTTCAAAAAGACTTCTTTAGGCTAAATAATGTTTTTACTGATAGAATCATATTTATTTGGGGTGGGAAATGAGAATATAAACAAATGTTGGTTATAATTATGTACCTCCCAAGAAAAGTGATACCTAATGTTTAAAATGCATTTTTAAAAATGAAAAATCTTTCTTGAAGCTTTATTTTAGTTTTAATTTCAAGCTAATAGTTTAGATTTAACATTTCCAATAAGCAAAATATTTTGCTGCATTTCAAACTGAATTCAAATTGATTAAAATGAGTTTTTTTTATTTTCAATAAAAATGCTAAAATTGTTCATATTGACAAATCTGTCAACACAACATAATTCTTTATATTTAAAATTTTTCAAAAATAAAATATACTTTTCTGAAACTTTATTTGAGGAAAATTAGCTTTATTAAAATGATTTGAAACAAATATTATTTAAATTTAAAATATCGCAGAAATGCATTTTTTAACACTGAAATGTGCGTTTTTATGACAACTTTTGGGAATTTTTTCTAAGGGCAACAATTATTTGACAATTATAACAGGAACACCCATTATATATATATATATATATGCCATCGCTTGTGGAATGAGCAGGGTATTCGACTGGATATGAAAATTCGGGTTTACATAGCTGTTGTACTTGCCATCCTTTTTTATGGCTCAGAGTCATGGACTCCATACAGGTACCATATATGCTAGCTGGATGTTTTCCATAAAAGCTGTCTGCATGCAATCTGTGGAGTTAAGCTTCAAGATAGGACATCTAATGTAGACCTGTTTAACAGGTGTAATATTGGAGGAATCGAGACTTTTATCATACAGTCTCAGTTACGGTGGACTGGTCATGTCTTGAGAATGTCTGATGACAGGATACCCAAGATCCTAATGTACAGCCAGTTAGATCAGGGCTACAGGAATGTAGGACGCCCATGGTTAAGATACAAAGACAAGCTGAAAAACAACTTGTCAGCAGTTAATATACCACATAACACCCTTGAGTGCTTAGCTTTGGAGCAGGTAGAATGGAGATCAACGTGTTTTAGTGGACTCAGCAATTTTCAATCTGCTTGTCTGAATCATCTTCAAGAAGTGAGAGCAAGATCTAAAAGGTCAGCCAATCTAACAGTGATCTCATCACACAATTCTCACACCTGCACCATATGTGGCCTCCTTTAGCGGGTCTTAAATGCCACTTAAGATTATCGCATAAACTTTCATAACTGAATCAATAAGCTGGCAGATCCTCATACATCAAAACCGACTGGAGAGTCCATTATTATTATATATATATATATATATATATATATATATATATATATATATATAATGTGTGTGTGTGTGTGTACATATATATATATATATATATATATATATATATATATATATATATATATATATATATATATATTTTTAACTCCCAAGTAATGTTAAAAATTTAAGAAAATATTCTAAGCAATCTAATATTGTATTGAATTTTAGGTACTTTGGCTTACAAAGATGTTTGTTGAGAAAATGTTAAAAAATAACCAATATATTTTAACTTTACTAAAGTTACAACTCTTATTTTCTGATGTCATTTTTGGGGAAGTGTATTTACAAAATTCAATACGTTTATACTCATATAAAATAAATTCAAAATTCTTTTTAAAATATTGGGAGTTGTTGAATTGTAATGAGCTTTTACATTTATTAGTAAATAGTCTTAACTTAATAACAGTATCTCTTGACTGCTAAAAATTAATACAGAATTTTAAAAAACTTAAAAGTTGATAAATTATTCTAATTAAAATTTAAAAAAATGAAAATAATTCTTGTAGAAATTCATTATTCATTAGAAATTTTTTTCTTAAGACAATAAGCAATTAAAAGCTTTTCTAATTAAATGATGTTTTAATTTTATTGCATTTTTTATTTTAGAATTCAGAGCAGATTTTCTGTAATTGAAGGTTCTGTTTGACCAAAAAAATTTGATGATTTAAATTCTCCAAGGAATTTTCCTGATAACTAATATAAACATTACAGAAAAGAATTTAAATGTAGGGTAAATAAAAAAATATTTTTACTAAAATTTTCTAAAAAAAGAAATGCTTCAAAAATAATTTCATTAATTTGTGAAAGTTTCATTAAAATCTGAGAATTATCTGATTTTTTGTAAGAATTTCAAAATCACCACAAAAAGATGCTAAAATTTCACATACTAATTTATGGTCACCTGCTGACACAAGAAAAACAGAATTTTTAACCAAAATTTTGAAGGTTCTAAAAAGGATAAAAAAATATGATTTAATAATCAAAAAATCCTTTGGTCTTTTCTCTTAATAATAACAAAGATTTTGATGATAAAACTGTTTTTAAGTTTGGGCATTTTTTCATCAGGTATGTTCAATTTTTAGTGAATCTTTGGAGATACCTATTTATAATTATAAGAGAGAATTATCAAGAGAGACACTGATGATGCAATAATGTTTAACTTGAAATTTAAATTTCTGGTGTCTGATGTGTCTAGATGTTTCTTGAGACTGATGTTTTAAATAATGTCTTGATTATATTTTTATTCACCTCCCTCTACATAATTAGTCTGAAGAAGTCCTTTTGAAGGATGAAATGCATCACATTAGATTTTTTTCCATTCTGCCATTCAGTTACACGGGACATTGTTTATAAATTCGAGAAGTGTCATTAACATTTGAAATTTTGTTCAGACAATTTCAATTCCTTTGTATTCTTAATGTTGTTACTGTAATATTTGAGAAGATATTTTAAAAACCTCTATAAATTAAGTTTTGTTAAAATGAGCAAATTGGACATTCAAATTACAGTGAACATATTAGAATATATTCTATTAATCAGTTTCAGACAAAATAAAGAAAAACTTTAAAAACCTCTATAAATTAAGTTTTGGTAAAATGAACAAATTAGACAGATTCAAATGATATATTCCATTAAGTAATCAGTTTAAGATAAAATAAAAATCTTTTTATTGAAAATTATTAATAAAATACAATACCCGTATGGAGTAGATATGAAATTAAAATAAAATTTAATTATAATATTCTTAAAAGCATTATTCTCCAGAAATACAGATATTGACTGTTGTTTTTTTTGGTTTTTGTGACATATAATCTTTGTATAGTTATGATAATGGTCATAGTAGGAAAATAAAGAAATAATTTTGGCAAACTTGGACATTCGTGTCTACAAAAAAAAAAATTAGAGTGTCAAAAGGATAGATTTTCCATTGACACTACTATTATTTTAACTACCCAGGTTGGTGTGTGCTTCTATTTTTTTGTTTACATATCAACACACACTCCACATATAAACATGTAACACACACATAATACATATAAACATGCAACATTTTGACTTCCATAAGCCTACTAACAAACTCAGACATGTTTAGCAAAATGTTTCTAGACTAAAAAAATAAAAAAGAGAAAAAAGAAAAAAAAACAAACTTAGCCCCTAACTTTCTAAAAGGATTTGTTTTTTAAATTTTTTAGTCTGACTATTGTCCTCAACTTTGTTGTTATCACGTTTCAGCCATTATGACATCCAGCCTTCATCAGGTGTATATTGATCTGGGGTAACCTACAGGGAATTCTGAAATTAACTTTTTATTAAATCTACAGAGATAGACAGTTCTTATTCCATTGCTCATGTCTTAGGATATCTTGTCATGAACCAATGTTTTAATCTACTAGGCTATTGCATTGTAGCCTAATGGATTAAAATGTTGGCTTGTGATTTTGGTGGCATAGTAATTGTGAATTTAATCCCTGGTGTTGGGCAGTGTGTACTTGGATTCTGTAGAAATGGGATAAACAATAACTAAGCAGTACTAAAAATAAGAACTAGACAAGATATCTCTAGACATGAGCAGGGAAAGGAGAACAGTCTACCCCTGTTTATTAAATAAAGGGTTCAGTTCAGAATATATAACTGATGATAGCCAGAGGGCACTATGGCTGAAATGTTGTGATAACAACAACAAAGATGAGAAAAATAGTCCAAATGAAAAGAGTGTAAATAATGATAACTCCTCATCCCAGAAATTCACACAGGATTTCTGTTTGTGTTAAAATTTGTTTAGATGATGTTTCTTTTATTTTTTTAGCTGACACTGAAAATGCTTAAAAAGAAAAAACAAAAAAAAACATATTGGCAATTAGGGATGAAATAAAAAAAAAAATGGTTAAAAAAATAAATTTTTTATATATATCATCTGATTTTTAACTTTTAAAAGTTCTTAAAAATATTAGTTACTTGTGATTAAAATTTCATAAATGAATATGCATGTCACATAGTTTATTATGAGCAGGAATTGAGAGGAGGCCAGCGATAACAATGCCAGATGAGTCTGCAACTGATGTCACTCCCATACTGAATTCAAGATATTCTGATGCAATCTGCAGAAAAAAAGAGAAAAATATTAATTAGTCATTATATTTTTTTTTTATTTCAAATTTACTCAGGCTATCAATTAATGACAATAAACATATATGATTGGAAATTAAGGAAAAGCTCTCAATACAATTTGAATGAGCATTTATTTACCTCAGGAAAATTTGCTTAATACCCAATTGCTATAACACCTTAGGTACAAGAATTTGACAGCTTTACAGAAAAATCAAATGTAGAATTTAAATCATCACTCCATTCTATGGCCTCTTTTAGTGCCATATTTGTTTTTGCCTTTAAACTAGTAGTATAAGTAGAAGCAGTATTGTTTTTATTTTATTTCCCTATTAGATGAGCCATTGTCAAATATTAATTTTTGATTAGTATTTATTTTCATCTTCATTTTTTATTTGATGAAGCATTGTCAGCCATTATTATTAATTTTTAACAGTGATTTTCTTTCATCTTCATTTTTGATTAGATGAAGCATTGTCAGCGATCATTATTAATTTTTGACTAGGATTTACTTTCATATTTATTTTTGATTAGATGAAGCGTTGTCAGCCATTATTATTAATTTTTGACTAGGATTTACTTTCATCTTCATTTTTGATTAGATGAAGCCTTGTGTTATACTCTGTAGCAATTAGATCTCTTTCTGATTCATTGTGTAAGCCCTTTGGATGTGAATGCCATGAAGGCAGAGAACAAAATAAAAAAAGTTGTTCTCTGCACATAGGCTCCATGCATCATGTTCAGTCAGTGAAGCAAGCCCCTGCAATGAAAGCCAATCCCAAATGTCCTCACTGGAAAAGATGCCCTTGGGGACTACCAGAACTGTTTAAAAGCATGTCTCCGATGACAATCGGCAGTTGAGCTGGCTCTCAATATGACCGCTCATAGGCTTCACAAATACCTCAGCTATCCAGCTTTGACATGATAACATCTTGACCTCGTCACCTTAGAAACGCACTGCTATCACCTCAGCATATGTAATTCATTACAAGGCATTCCCTTTGCAGTTATCACTGTAGCCCCAATCCATAAAACAGGCCTACCAACCATGCCAATCCAACACCACCTCATCATCCCACCGCTGTCACCTCGGCATACCCAACTTGTTATAAGGCATTCTCTTTGCAGTCATCACCGTGGCCCCAATCCATAGAACAGGCCTACCAACCAACAGAAACAATCCAACACCGTGACCTCTATACATTTTTTGTTCTAGAGAATTTACAACAAAAATATTAGATTGTTTATTTACACTATTTATTTATTATATTGTTTATTGGAATGGTTAGCAAAACATCAGCTAATTGCAAATTGATTCAAACTTTATAAAATAGTAAATAATAAAGATTTCCTTATAGTTCACTTATTTTAATAATTTAGTAAATGTTTATAAATTTATGAATAAAAAGTTGTTTTCACATTTATTTCTTTATGAATTGGTAAAAGATAAATATTGCATTATTTTTAATACAATTCTATTATTTTTTTAGAATCTTATAAATATAAAATCATTCTTGTAAATAAACAATCTAATAGTGTTTAATATTTTTGTTGTAAATTCTCAAGAACAAAAATAAATGTATAAATTCATTTTCATCATATATTTAGGTTTTATTACAATTCAAATCATTGCATTTTAAAAAAACATTGCCAAGGAGTGAAGATCATTACAATGATAGCAGTGTCAAGGGAAAAACTGTCCTTTTGGCACTGTTTTTTTTTTTTTTTTTTAGAGGTATGAAGGTCCAAGTTTGACAAAATCTTTTACTTGTTACAAGCTACTGGATGGAATGATGATGCTAGAGACCGGTTTCTTCTCCTTACCTCTGATCAATGAGAAGCCAAAATTAACACTGACAGGAGAAAGAAAATAGACAAGTTGAAAGATCCAAGAGGAGATACAAAGAGTAGCAGAGCCACACCCACCTGGGGCTAAGCTTGTAATTTCATGTACCCTTCTGTTTACTTCAGGATTGTTTCCTGTTTTAAAATTAGAAGATCTTTCTCAGTTGACACAAAGAATAAATAAGAGATATCTTTCTCTACATTGTGTGTCATGTTCCAGTGAAAGTATTAGGTGAATTATAGCCATAGTTTCACAAATTGAATTATGGTCCATGGTCATTTTTTTCCTTAAGTTGTACCTCTGGAAATCTTTATATCTTCCAGTATGACTAACTCAATAATCTGGTTAATGTAAAATTTATTTGGTTTGTTTTTCATCATTTTCTAAGGCTGTGCTGTCACAAAAAAAAATGGAATCAACAGAGTTCAAATTCTAGCTGAGCTATTTTGTGTTCACTTTGTACTAAAAGACTTGGAAAAACGCATGAATCTATCTATCCCAATAAATCTGATCAGGGATTACTCTCTGCTGTCAGTATAATGTAAGCCAGTACAATCTGTTGGAAATGAGAACTATCAAGTAACCTATGTTGTCCCAGAAATTACCTATCCTGGTATCCCAATAACTGCTAGATCATAACATTTGATTTTGAGACCGTATTACTGTAACCAAATAAATTTTGATAAGAAACACAAGACTAATTTGTTACACAATGGATTTATCCCTCCAAAAATAAATATTCCTTGCTAAGATATTGGTAATTTATAAGTAATTATTAGTTAACTACAATGGGGTACTGAAAAATTCTTGGCTATATCAAAAAAGAATTAAAAAAATTGTGATATTTATTCTGATTTTAGGATTTCAGATTTTAGGAAGTGGGCCTGCCTGAGCACTCTTCAGTATCTATTTGTTGCTCCATATATAAATATATGACATCATAAGTAGGTTTGATTAAATATGTTAAAGTTTATAGTAACAAATCAAATGCTAATTCATTGGAAATGATTTTACTATATAAATTCATTGCAAATGATTTTACTATAGGAATGCATTGTAAATTATTTATTAGCCATTTATATAAGCTGTCTTATCACTGATAGGATTTATTAAACAAATCCATCAAAACTTTCATTCCCTCTAATGGTTACATATATAGTGACATAGCAAATACTAAAAGCATAGATAGAAATTCATTGGAAATGATTTTACTATAAGAATGCATTGCAAATTATTTACTAGCCATTTATGTAAGCTGTCTTATCACTGATAGGATTTATTGAATAAATCCATCCAAACTTTCATTCCCTCTAATGATTACATATATAGTGACATAACAAATACTAAAAGCATAGATAGAAATTCATTAGAAATCATTTTACTATAAGAATGCATTGCAAATTATTTACTAGCCATTTATATAAGCTGTCTTATCACTGATAGGATTTATTAAACAAATCCATGAAAATTGTTCTTGGGAAAAATATTTAAAATGTACTCTGTTCTTTTCATACATTATATTGATCGTTACCTGCTTTTGACACTATCTGCTAGGCATCAAATACAAGTTTTTGACATAAATTTCATTGTATCTATCAGAAAAACATGATCTAAGCCACTTCCATGTTTTTGGTACTGAGAATCACCCAAAAGAAGCCAAAACTGGGTAAATGCAAAATTTAAGCTCTTTTAGGGATCTTAGTTCTTCAATGCAAACCAGTATTTCTAGACCTAAGCCTCTATTTTTTAAATAATAGTGTGAAAGTTTTTGTTTAGGCTTCCTCAAAAGTACAAATAGCATTGATACAATCCTGTAATTGAGCTGAAAACCATTCAGGGGGGCTAAAAAATCAGAAATATCTGCTTGACTATTGTGTGAGCCCACTGTGTATTGTCTGGTGATCAGATAAAAGAAAAAAAAAGAAACATTATTGACTACTTAGACCACAGTATATACTGAGTGAGATGGGTAAATTGTTGTCATTTTATATTTTTAATTTTTGCGCATGTGCATTGCTTCGCTTATTTTGATTTTGTCAACTGCACAGTATAGTAGGGTCAGTTGGACGTCATCTGTGAGAAAAAAAGCACCATGATGCAATTCACTCTGCCAGAAATTTGGAAACAACAAGCTGTGCTGCTTGGCATTTGTGCTAGAAGCTCCAATACGGACATTTCAGTGTGTTTGGATGTCAATCTGAGGACAGTACAAAGGATTCAGAAAGAGTTGGATGATATATTCAGTCTACATATATATATTTGGTATTTGAAGTGATCACTAGTGATGGCAATGTTACGTCTCCATTCATCTTCTCACAGGGCCTCAGACTCAACACACAAGCCTATATCAAATGCCTTGAGGAGGTAATGCTACCCTAGGTTAAGAGGGTGGCTGTTGGAAGACCCCTATGTTTGGCAACAGGACTCTGCACCATGCCACACAAACAGGAGAACCCAATCATGGCTGTCAGACAATTTCTGTGACAACATCACCCCTTACATCTGGCCACGTAATTCCCCAGACTGCGACCCTTTTGATTAATATGTGTAGGCTGCAGTTGAGCAAGAGACCAACAAAACTCCTTGTAAATACCAAAGATGAACTGAAGGCAAGGATTATGGCAGCATTCACTGACTTAAACAATGAGACCATCCAAAAGAGTTGCAGGAGATTCCAAAGTCATCTGGAGGCCATGGTTGAAGCCAATAGTGATTTTACTGAATAAATTTACTCTTTAGTATTTCAAGGTATTTTTTGTGTAATTTTGGTAAATATATCTGTTAAAATGAGATGGTAGTGTTATTTTCATTTTTTACATCATTTAGACAACAATTCATCCATCACACCATGTAGACAAGGATTTAGCTTTGCTGAATGCTGTTCATTGTTTTTACCACTACTTTATCACTTCCTTGCTTAGTTTTAATCCTTAGAAATAAATGTTTTCCAAAGTGAAAGGAAATAATTTGATAATTTATTAGGTTGGTGCAAAAATAATGACGTAATAATGTCGTTTTTTTGACGTATTTTTTAATGTCAAAAAACGACATTATTACGTCATTATTCTTGCACCAACCTAATATCTTTAGCACTCTGTAGGTGACTATTTTCACCAAGCAAATATTATTATTATTTTCATTTCTTTTATCAGCCTTAAATGTTATTTTTAGTAATGGATACTCATATTTGAGTAGATGCTCTGTCTATTTATCAAAAAGTATATTTATTTTTGTCTACTGGCCTGAATATTCAAGAAACGTTATTAAAGAAAAAATATGCACTCTCCAGCAGGATTTGAACCTGTATCCACCTTGGAAGGAGAAACTGTCATTATATCCAATGTGCTTTATACTGTCTCAGCCATGAATTGTCAATGATCAAACAATAGTTGAATAATGCCGGAGAGTGCATTTTTTTTTTAATAAGATTTCTCTTATTATTCAGGCTGGTAGACAAAAATAAATATACTGTTTAATAAATAAATGTCTACTTAAATATGAGTATCCACTATAAATAATAATCCATTACTACTTTAGAAATATAAGCCCTGGGTATGACGATAAACTACATCTGGCAGCAAAGACCTCTGATCGGGAGATTGGAGGTTTTGAGGAGTGTGGCATGACATCTTAATTGTTGTTGTACCTAGGTCCACCCTGATTTGGTGTGGTAACATCTGTTAGTGTCCCAGCTATGGGCAAATAGTTACCCACCACCCAAACAAAAACAAAATTATATTTATAGTAAAAATACCAGCATTGCATTTTTAGATAAAAAATTACCAACATCAATCAACATAAAAGAACTCTTTCATGACATTAATTCATATAATATCCTACAATTTCTTAAAGAAATCAAACAGTATTCCAAAATATAACTTATATTATAAAACTATAACATAAACCACACATATCACTGCCTCTAGTAATTATGCTCACACAAACATGTATATGCACAAAAGCCGAGCATCATTTACCATGTATTCAATTGTGAAAGCAGAATAACATATATTTTTATTATTTCAAAGTTCCCAAGAAAGTTAAATTTGTCATAGGGAGTTGATTTGGCATTAAACAAACAAATAAATATAAATATATATATCATTAAATAATTTAGACAATAGGGTCCTCTCATAATTATGGACAAATTTTTTAGTATCTTTATTAAAGGAAGAAAGAAAATTACCATGTTGACGCATATTCATTTTATTCTGAGTACTTTCAACATTAACACAATGTTGTCATCAGGGTCTTGTTTTTTCTAAGACAAAAAAAGTGTTGTATTCCTCATTTTTCTAAGACAAAAAATTGTTATGTTCATTATTTTTCTAAGACAAAATTGTTGTGTTCATCTGAAAATTAAATTTTTTATGCAAAAAACACTAAGGTTATGTACTGCACAATTTTAAATTTTATCATGTTGGCTAGTATGCAAATATCAAAGGAGGTAAGTAAGTTATTGCAATGTCTAAATAGATTTAAAAAAGAAAAAAAAAATGCCTATTATTAAATGATGTGAAGGGGAGCTGAAAAGGTCTCAGTTTGATCCACTTCCCATAATCTAACCAAATTACCAAACAGATTTTTTTTTAGAAGGCCTTGTGGTTTTAGCCAAGAATTCTTTGACACCCTTACTACACCTCATAGAACAAGAGAGAAATGAAACTAGCTGCTTTTGCTTGTATAAGTGGTCATGGAAAATCATTCCTTGGTTCAGAATTGCTTACCTCCGAAGACAGCCGATAAAATGTGTTCACATAAGCCAGGCCTCCTTGAAGTCCTTCAAATATCACAATACCAAGTACAACCCAGAAACTAGGCAAGAAATGATACAGAACTTGGCACTGTAATAAAGCAAGCACACCAAACTGCAAGAGAAGATTTGGGAAAAAAAAAAGAAAAAATTATTGTAGCAAAAAAAAATAAATAAATAAATAAATGCGAAGAAGCATATGACGCAAGAGACTGCCCCCTGGTTGTATCATATGTGATCATAATATTAAGGGGGAGTGTAGTAGTAATAGGTGTTGTGACAAAAGAAATGACTTACCCCATAGATTGAAATGAGCATGGACATGTCTTGTGTGCACAGTGCTGAAAAGAAAATATGGCCACTCTTGGGGAGGAGGCGCAATTTATGAGTGCTTGTCTCGATCTCCAGGGTAAGACATTTCTTTCGTCACAACACCTATTACTACGACAATTATTATTTCTAATTTGAAAGGCAATATAATTAACCCCATTCCAAGCAGGTGTGGGTAGCTCTTTTGCCAGCATATAAAGTTTAATTGCTACTGGTCCTTTTTTGGTTGAGGTATTGATTTGAAACTCCAGATGTTACTAAAAAATAGACAGTCATGAACAAATTCTATTGTCTTATTCTAAAGTCAATTTTGAATATAATGAATCCTACTTTTGTTACATAATTGCTGACATCAGCATATTGTTTGCTGATGTGATTTTTTGTCATTTTTAGACAATTACATATCGTCTTACATTGACTTTTTGATACAGGTACTTTATGACTTGAGTACACAAGTATTTCCAAGTACATTCAGTATGAATACTTTGCATTTCAAAGTACATTCGGTATGAATACTTTGCATTTCAAAGTACATTCGGTATGAATACTTTGCATTTCAAAGTACATTCGGTATGAATACTTTGCATTTCAAAGTACATTCGGTATGAATACTTTGCATTTCAAAGTACATTCGGTATGAATACTTTGCATTTCAAAGTACATTCGGTATGAATACTTTGCATTTCAAAGTACATTCGGTATGAATACTTTGCATTTCAAAGTACATTCGGTATGAATACTTTGCATTTCAAATGAAGACGTTGCATTAAAACATTTGGTTTATTTACTTTTCAAACGCTTACTTTTGATGACATTACCAGTTCCAGACCTAATAAAAATTTTAAATTGAAGATAAATGGTAAAAGAATAATCCTGCAAAGTTTCAAACAATTTAAGCCATTATTTGGAGTCCTAAGGCATTTGAAAATTGGCAGGTAAAAACAGCTCCACCTCTTCTTCACTTTCACAATTCCAAAATAACCTGCCTGAGATAGGGTTAATATCTACAATAATTAATGATTATTACATATCGAGTTTTGGCAAAACCATTTACTTTGCAGTAATGCCTTTGGGAAAAGAAGGAATATACTTCTCCTTCCAAATATAGCAGAGATTCTTAACCTTTTTCATTGTTTGTACCCCTTTCAAACCACCAACTAGTTCTTGCACCCACTTCCAGAATTGAAGAAAAATAATATTTATCCCATGTGCAAATAACAAAACCATTGTGGTTCTTTAATCTTTATTCACATAACTGACAACAAAATAATGCATTATGGAAACCCAGATTACATTCATATTAACAAAATATAAAATTATGCTGTTATGATGGTAGCAATTGGTAAAATTTCTACAATGTAAACTTTTATGCCAGATTGCTGAATGCTACACTAGAGTTTCCTTAATAAACTAACCATAATGATTCAGTATCCTCGCAACACTTAGGAAATCCTGGTTAAGAACTATTGAACTATAGGTTAATAAGGTTAGTTGAAGCCCTTTAAACATGTAAAAAGGCAAACCAATTAGGATAGGGTTACTTAGGCAGAAAAAAACACAACATAAAGCAAAAAAGTAAAAAAAAAAAAAAAAAAAAAAAAAAAAATTCCTAGCCTAGGTAAAGGGAAAAAAGGATGTTTGCGATTTATCCATGCATTAAATGTTGCTGCTACTTCTGAACTGGTGCTTCTGCGATCTAGAGATTCTTGACAAAATTCATGAAAGAATCTGCAATGTTATCAGTTCTAACTTGGCATCTGGGCTTAAATCACTTTCCTATTACTGTAACACAGCTTTCCTGTGCCGTTTCTATAAAAATTTTAATGGCAACTTTTCTGATGAGCTTTCCTCTTTTGTACTTCAACTTCATTTAAGCACAGTACTAGATTGGCAGTTAGGTCTCATCATTTTACTCTTGAACTTGCTAAGTGTAAGTTCTATGTTTTAACTCTGCCCAGGCCTGTGTCACCTCACAGCAAAACATGGGAAGCAACAAACAATCACTCACATTGGAGACATGATTTACATTGAAGGCTGAAGTGAGATGAGGCTTGCTGATGGGGAGAAGCGTGCTCGATGGAAAGAAAACAAGGCAACATTGGGAGAGAGCATCTTCACATGCATTTGTTGCAATTGAGACTGTCACTCCAGTGTGGGCCTGTACAGCCATGCTGCACTGCTATCAGCAGGTGAGGCATAAGTCTTAGGGCATAAATCCAAAGTTTCTTGAGGCCGACGGATGCCACACACACAAAATTTTATGCTAATGGTTTCTTCAATTATCGACTGGAACTCTTTCGGTTCCTTATTTGCCAACTATGATCTTCAAAAACTGAAATGCAACATTAATTTCATCTTCTTTCTTCTTGAATACAGTTCTCTTTATTGTCGTCTCCTGAACAACTTTTTCAGTTTCTTTTACTTTTAGTAATCCCTTGTGTCTTTGCATAAGGTGAAGTGATTGAAGAAAAAAGGTATAAAAAAGGCACATCAGCACCAGACTAAAAAACAAATGCCAAAAATTCCTGCAACAGAAATTCCAGATGGGCCACCCTTTACTCAACTCCATTTCACAGGAAATCTACAGGAACCAATGGTGATACAAAGTTATTTTTTGCTTTCTTTTTTTTTTTTTTTTTTTTTTTTTTTTTTAAAGATTTAAGGTCACTAAATTAAATACTAGCCAAATCTGTTTAGTTTTCCACTGATGCCTTTGAGAAAGGCATGAATACAATTCTTCCCTCTTCAGCTATAGGCCAATTAGCAGAATAAAAAAAGATTCTCTAACCTGGAGTAGCAGCCAGTCTAGGAGAAAGACAACTCTGAATTCAAAACCTTAGAGAAGGTAAACTACTCCACTATCTTTCCCAAGAAGTCATTATAATTCACAGATAATAAAAAAAAAGGAACCGGTGGAGAGCCATGATCATCTACATCCTGAAGGGAAATGGCATAGATGACTACTCTGAATTCAAAACCTTAGAGAAGGTAATGGTAAACTACTCCACTATCTTTCCCAAGAAGTCATGCCAATTCACAGATAATAAAAAAGTCAGGAGCCTGGATAGCCATATTTGGTTACATTCTGAGGATATATAGTATTTTAAAAAGCAGACTCACTTGTAAGAAAGCAGGTATCCAAAGCTTTTTGATGTGATATAAATTCACAGAGGACCTTGCTATAAACACTCCAATCTGGTAGTCAACTTGTAACCTGAGAAAAGAAAATGAAATTTGACATTATATTTATATTATAATTTGTTAATATATATATATATATATATATATATATATATATATATATATATATATATATATATATATATTAAAAAGAAGCGAGAGACCACAAACGTTTTTGGTTGTCATGTGGATTTCAAAATATATGATTTTATTTAAAAAAGGAGCATTTTAAAATAAAATCAGTTATTACCATCTTTGTTCACCACCTGGTGAGATGATTATATTAGGCATCGAAACTAATATGCATCTTTTTAGTGATTACTTGTTTGTTTGTATGTAATAACATAATATTTAAAAATACATGTTACAACCAAAAACGTTTGCAGTCTCTCTCTTCTTTTTAATATATAGACTTTTCCCTGTTGGAACTACTATAACCTCTTCTCTTTATATATATATATATATATATATATATATAAATTACATGAATCATTCATACAAAAAACAAATATAGAGGTTAATGATTTAAATGGCGAGATACATCTTCGCAAACAATTTCAATAAGATACACTAACCCCGAACCTGTATATGAATGATACGATCCCTGTTTATAAATTCCAGTTGCATAAGGTCTTTTTAAAGCTTTTTTACAAGCTTTCGTCTGTTCCTTCTTACAGACATCCTCAGGTATGGAAATAGATTTGTTCTTGTTTTTTACTTCTCAGTAATAAGAGGACAACGAAAATATAGATGTAATCCGAAAAAATGCTATGAGAAATGTGTTATTGTTTTGGAACGTGCGGTCGCAACGCTGAGTTTGAATTTTAAATTTTAAGGTTGTGTGTTTTTGTACAAATATAGTAATAAGAGAATTCTTTTGTACTCATAGGTTTTCCGTCAACGTGGCATGAACTATATTGTTCAATAATTACCTACCAGTAAAAAAGTATTCTCTTCTGACTATATTTGTACAAAAACTATATTGTTCAATAATTACACTGTTTGCAAAATTCAGAGGTGGAGATTTCACCCTTGACGATGAAGATTGAACCGGACGTCCAGTTGAGTTTGATGAAAAGCTTCTTGAAGCAGCCCTTATATATATATATACATACACACACACACATACATATATATACAAACACATATACATACATCTATATACATATACACACACACATATACATATACAAACATACATATATACATATATATAGAAACACACATATATACATATATATACAAACACACACATGTACATACATATACAAACACACACATGTACATACATATACAAACACACACATGTACATACATATACAAACACACACATATACATACATCTGTATATATATATACATACACACACACATATACATACATCTATTAGGTTGGTGCAAAAATAATGACGTAATAATGTTTTTTGATGTTAAAAATACGTCAAAAATGACATTATTATGTCATTATTTTTTCACCAACATAATATATAAATATATATATACACACATACACACATATACATACATCTATATATACACACACACATACATACATATATATATACACACACACATACATACATCTATATATACACACACACATACATCTATATATACACACACACATACATCTATATATACACAGACACATACATCTATATATACACACACATACATAAATTTATATATACACACACACACATATGCATCTATATATACACACACATATACATTTATATATACACACACACACATATACATACATCTATATATATACGCACACACATATACATACATCTATATATATACACACACACATATACATACATCTATATATATACACACACACATATACATACATCTATATATATATACACACACACACATATACATACATCTATATATATATACACACACACACATATACATACATCTATAGATACACACACACATATACATACATCTATAGATACACACACACATATACATACATCTATAGATACACACACACATATACATACATCTATAGATACACACACATACACATACATTTATATATACACACACACACATACATCTATATATACACACACACATATACATACATCTATATATACAAACACACACACATATACATATATCTATATATACACACACACAAACACATATATCTATATATACACACACATATACATACATCTACATATATATACACACACACACATATACATACATCTATATACACACACACACATATACATATATCTATATATATATATGCACACACACATATATACATACATCTATATATATATACATCTATATATATATACATACATCTATATAGATATATATATACACACACATATATACATACATCTATATATATATACATCTATATATATATACATACATCTATATAGATATATATACACACACACACACACACATATACATACATCTATATATATATACACACACACATATATACATACAACTATATATATACACACACACATATATACATACAACTATATATATACACACACACATATATACATACATGTATATATATACACACAAACACATATATACATACATCTATATATATACACACAAACACATATATACATACATCTATATATATAAACACAAACACATATATACATACATCTATATATATATAAACACAAACACATATATACATACATCTATATATATATAAACACAAACACATATATACATACATCTATATATATATAAACACAAACACATATATACATACATCTATATATATATATAAACACAAACACATATATACATACATCTATATATATATAAACACAAACACATATATACATACATCTATATATATACACACAAACACATATATACATACATCTATATATATACACACACACATATACATACATCTATATATACACACACACATATATACATACATCTATATATATACACACACACATATATACATACATCTATATATATACACACATATATACATACATCTATATATATACACACATATATACATACATCTATATATATACACACATATATACATACATCTATATATATACACACATATATACATACATCTATATATATACACACACACATATATACATACATCTATATATATACACACATATATACATACATCTATATATATACACACATATATGCATACATCTATATATATACACACATATATACATACATCTATATATATGCACAGACACACATATACATACATCTATATATATGCACAGACACACATATACATACATCTCTATATATACGCACACACACACATATCTATATATTTACACACACACACACATACCTATATATTTACACACACACAAATATACATACATCTATATATATGCACACACACAAATATACATACATCTATATATATACACACACACATATACATACATCTATATATATACACACACACACGTATACATACATCTATATATATACACATACACACACGTATACATACATCTATATATATACACATACACACACGTATACATACATCTATATATATACACACATACACACACGTATACATACATCTATATATATACACACACACGTATACATACATCTATATATATACACACACACGTATACATACATCTATATATATACACACACACACGTATACATACATCTATATATATACACACACACACATATACATACATCTATATATATACACACACACGTATACATACATCTATATATATATACACACACACACGTATACATACATCTATATATATGCACACACACACGTATACATACATCTATATATATGC